>JAWQFJ010000002.1:57706-98408 GCA_034096865.1 Theodoxus fluviatilis
TTCCTGTCTGTCTATGCAGCTTGGTGAATATCTACGACACACCTACCCCTCTGGGTGACTGCCTTAGCTTTGGTTCAACGTCTACGACGTGCCAAAGCAAAACAAAGGCATCTACAGGGACTTTCCTTTCCTTCCATCTTCTCTAAGACCATTCTGTGAACCCAAGTCAGGATATTGACTCTGGCACAGTTCGCAATGAATGTGTAATAGACTTGACCCCATTCTGTGAACCCAAGTCAGGATATTGACTCTGGCACAGTTCGCAATGAATGTGTAATAGACTTGACCCCATTCTGTGAACCCAAGTCAGGATATTGACTCTGGCACAGTTCGCAATGAATGCGTAATAGACTTGACCCCATTCTGTGAACCCAAGTCAGGATATTGACTCTGGCACAGTTCGCAATGAATGCGTAATAGACTTGACCCCATTCTGTGAACCCAAGTCAGGATATTGACTCTGGCACAGTTCGCAATGAATGCGTAATAGACTTGACCCCATTCTGTGAACCCAAGTCAGGATATTGACTCTGGCACAGTTCGCAATGAATGCGTAATAGACTTGACCCCATTCTGTGAACCCAAGTCAGGATATTGACTCTGGCACAGTTCGCAATGAATGCGTAATAGACTTGACCCCATTCTGTGAACCCAAGTCAGGATATTGACTCTGGCACAGTTCGCAATGAATGCGTAATAGACTTGACCCCATTCTGTGAACCCAAGTCAGGATATTGACTCTGGCACAGTTCGCAATGAATGCGTAATAGACTTGACCCCATTCTGTGAACCCAAGTCAGGATATTGACTCTGGCACAGTTCGCAATGAATGCGTAATAGACTTGACCCCATTCTGTGAACCCAAGTCAGGATATTGACTCTGGCACAGTTCGCAATGAATGCGTAATAGACTTGACCCCATTCTGTGAACCCAAGTCAGGATATTGACTCTGGCACAGTTCGCAATGAATGCGTAATAGACTTGACCCCATTCTGTGAACCCAAGTCAGGATATTGACTCTGGCACAGTTCGCAATGAATGCGTAATAGACTTGACCCCATTCTGTGAACCCAAGTCAGGATATTGACTCTGGCACAGTTCGCAATGAATGCGTAATAGACTTGACCCCATTCTGTGAACCCAAGTCAGGATATTGACTCTGGCACAGTTCGCAATGAATGCGTAATAGACTTGACCCCATTCTGTGAACCCAAGTCAGGATATTGACTCTGGCACAGTTCGCAATGAATGCGTAATAGACTTGACCCCATTCTGTGAACCCAAGTCAGGATATTGACTCTGGCACAGTTCGCAATGAATGCGTAATAGACTTGACCCCATTCTGTGAACCCAAGTCAGGATATTGACTCTGGCACAGTTCGCAATGAATGCGTAATAGACTTGACCCCATTCTGTGAACCCAAGTCAGGATATTGACTCTGGCACAGTTCGCAATGAATGCGTAATAGACTTGACCCCATTCTGTGAACCCAAGTCAGGATATTGACTCTGGCACAGTTCGCAATGAATGCGTAATAGACTTGACCCCATTCTGTGAACCCAAGTCAGGATATTGACTCTGGCACAGTTCGCAATGAATGCGTAATAGACTTGACCCCATTCTGTGAACCCAAGTCAGGATATTGACTCTGGCACAGTTCGCAATGAATGCGTAATAGACTTGACCCCATTCTGTGAACCCAAGTCAGGATATTGACTCTGGCACAGTTCGCAATGAATGCGTAATAGACTTGACCCCATTCTGTGAACCCAAGTCAGGATATTGACTCTGGCACAGTTCGCAATGAATGCGTAATAGACTTGACCCCATTCTGTGAACCCAAGTCAGGATATTGACTCTGGCACAGTTCGCAATGAATGCGTAATAGACTTGACCCCATTCTGTGAACCCAAGTCAGGATATTGTTTCTGGCACAGTTCGCAATGAATGCGTAATAGACTTGACCCCATTCTGTGAACCCAAGTCAGGATATTGACTCTGGCACAGTTCGCAATGAATGCGTAATAGACTTGACCCCATTCTGTGAACCCAAGTCAGGATATTGACTCTGGCACAGTTCGCAATGAATGCGTAATAGACTTGACCCCATTCTGTGAACCCAAGTCAGGATATTGACTCTGGCACAGTTCGCAATGAATGCGTAATAGACTTGACCCCATTCTGTGAACCCAAGTCAGGATATTGACTCTGGCACAGTTCGCAATGAATGCATAATAGACTTGACCCCATTCTGTGAACCCAAGTCAGGATATTGACTCTGGCACAGTTCGCAATGAATGTGTAATAGACTTGACCCCATTCTGTGAACCCAAGTCAGGATATTGACCCTGGCACAGTTCGCAATGAATGTGTAATAGACTTGACCCCATTCTGTGAACCCAAGTCAGTATATTGACTCTGGCACAGTTCGGAATGAATGCGTAATAGACTTGACCCTTCGCATTACAGCATTGCACCAAAAATAGTTTGTGCTGATACTATGTTTTTCTCCACTTTTTACAGAAATCATTCAGATGTCAAAACTTGTTTCCATTTCAACACAAACATTTTATTTTATTCAATAAACGCTTGTTTATTGCCTCAACAAGAGTAAGTTAAGAGTTTTGTGCAAAATAGTCTTAGAACTACTTTAAAGGCGTATGTCAGGGAGCAGATCGGCTATCCCACAAGCCACTCGTGTGACCTCCATTTGCATATTTTGGACGAAAACTTTCCATCACGTGATGTCAACTGGGCTAGAGACACTTTTGTTGGTAGGCGAGCTCTAGTGAACTAAAATGGTCTAAAACATGCAACTGCAGTCTGTTTCTACCACTAGTGCCAAGTTCAGGTCCATCTGCTCAGCTCACCATCAGAGTTCCATGTGTTTCCCAGCTGGGAAGAGGGCTCTCAATGCAAAGGTCAAACTGTTCATACAGCTGGAAGACAGAAAGGACTCGTGACTGGCATTTGACAGAAAGAAGTGAAACCTGATGGAAATGCATGCACCCAGAGCATGTGCCCATCTCCCTCTGTCTCTCGTTCTCTCTCATGCAAACACTCACTGCAACACTCAAACACAATCAGAAAAGGGTGCACAAAAACTTCCACCCACCCACCCTCTTGCACGCACACCCCCCCCCCCACACACACACACAGACAATATACAAACACACACAGACACACACACAAACACACACCCCACTCACACAACATACAAACACACAAACGCACACCACACACACACATGCAGACAACATACAAACACACACACACACACACACACACACACACACACACACACACACACAGACAATATACAAACACACACAGACACACACACAGACACACACATTCACCACTCACACAACATACACACACACCACTCAAGCACTCACACATACACACAAACATGCAAGTGCATACACAAGCTGTCCCCCGAATATAATCAAAGTGAAAATAAATTAATTTACCTTCTGGAGCAGCATATCATTCTTGTGTGTTTCATTGATGAAAATTGCATAGACTTCCTGGAGGAGAAAGATGAAATAATATGACAAGATGGGAAACTGTTGCAATGACTTCTGTATGGTATGAACTCACACTCCAACCCTTGCATCCACCCTCATCTCTCTCTCTCTCTGTCTGCCCGTCTGTCTGTCTCTCTCTCTCTCTCTCTGTCTGTCTCTGTCTCTCTGTTTCTTTATTTTGTTCACTTGCCTCATTCCTTAACTCTTAAAGTCTGTGACGGTACGCCATTTCCGCATTAGTAAGAATTGAACACAAGTGCAATCAAGGTTACGGATTTACTCGTGTGTACATTAAAGCAATCCTTTCTCCCTGTTTTCTGTGTGAGTTCAGATGATGAACTATTATACTACTGTATACTGTTATGAGTTGCATGTTTATGCATGTGTTAAATAATGGACACTTAAGAATGTAGAAGCCAGCCAGGCCTCAAATAAATGTAGTTATTAGAGAACCAGCCATGCCTAGAAAGTAGTTTGTTGTGGTGAGACAGTGGACAGCGCTAAATGAGAATGATTTGACTCTGACAAAACTTTGACATTGATTACGTCATACAGTGCTTGACGGCGTCATATTCAGTCTGGACAGCGTGATGATTTTTGGAGAGAGAGAGGGGCGAGATTGGTCTCGGGCGAGAGGTTGGGGCGTTGAACGCGAGTGAAACAGGACGGATGGAATTGAAACGATCCCCGATCTCAGAATGATGTGATTTGCTTCAAGGACGGAATGTCTGAGCCTCCCTTATCAGACACAACTCTTGGTGGAGACTTTGAGTGTTGAATCGGCACAATGTTGGCTGGCCATAGCTACCTACGGTGACAAACGTCATGCCCATACTGGAAGAAGAACGGTTGACGTCTGCCCTCTAAATCTGATGGACTCCAGTTCCGAGTCGCCCTGGCCTCCTTTAATGACCCAGGATGATGCCGTCCCAACCCTCCCTTCTCCCAAGACCCACACCTTGTGTCAGTCGTCACCTCACCCGTTGAACAACAACCGCCAGGGTCAACGGTCCTGACCCCTTCAGCAGTCTTGAACTCTCTCTTCCCAGATAAGTTAAACGTTTTAGTATAGGCTGGCTGGCTAAGTTAGGATTGAGTGATTATTTAGCAACCATTATCTATCTTTTTAATCATTAGTAAAGTCAGTTGAATTGTGGATGTCTACTCTCATTTTCTCTGTTGTCTAGTTCGTCCTTAACAGCAGGGAAGATGGGTAAATGTTACAGGATGGTATCGTGTTTCCCTAGACAACCTATTAGTTAAAGTTAATCAGAGTACTGGTCCTGTAACAATACCTTGAACATTTGCTAGGTTGTCTGGGAATAGTGGGCTGCAGAATAAAGAAAGTGAGTTCATGATGACAGTGGGATTATGATATATGTTGGTACATCAATGCAAGGCTAAAGAAACATTGCTGTCCAACATATTTTTGTCCTCACTAGTTGAGTGCTGTGGGTGACAGTAGGCTGATCTTTGTAGCAATGATCAAATTGCAACCCTGGCTGAGATGGTGGAATGCTGGGGTGGGGTGGGGGTTTAGTTACATAACCTGACCAACCCTTTTAATCTTGCCCCCAAAAATTAGAAAAAGAGGAATTTGAGGGTAATCAACAAATTGTGTGCGGTCTAATCCTCCCTTCCCTGAGATCACTCAGGGGATCCCCAAATTGAGTTAAAAATCTGTTTTTCCAGCACAAACAAAATTGGAATTTGGGTTCATTCTGGCATCTTCTATTAACTCACTGGAGTCGTATCACGAATAATATCGCGATAGGCGTCCTCCTGCCAGAGTCCTATCGCGAGATTGTAAAGTTCTCCCTTTCGCTATAACTGTCTAAGGGAGGTAAATCTTGTTAGCCTATATAGCTGAAGGAATTTGCAAGCAGATTTACTTCCCTTTAGTATACTTTAGACTGATGATCTGAAATCGTAACCTTTGGGCATGTGGTCTGTATGTTGACAAAAAGGCGGGAAAGCGTACTGCAAAACGTTTGATCTTCCAATTCTATGAACAAATACTTTGATTTGGTTGATTGCTAGCCTCCATCTGCTTGTATTTGTCTGTACTAAATGTTTATACACATTTGCATTACTTGGATATTGACATTTAAAGTTTCTCATTTTCTAGGCGCTTGTACGCTTCCCATAACAGCTAGTGAACTGATTTTTGACTCACATGCGAAGCAAAAGTGAGTCTATGTACTGAGCCGTGTCGTCCGTCCGGGCGTCCGTCCGTCCGGGCGTCCGTAAAAAACTTAAACGTTGGATTTTTCTCGGAGACTATTAAGTCTATCAACACCAAATGTGGCATGATGGTGTATGATGACAAGGCCTCAAAAAACATACATAGTGACTTGACCTTGCTTCAAGGTCAAGGTCACAGGAGCCATAAATGTGGTCTCAAAAACAGTCATTTTTCACATTTTCCCAATTTTCTCCCACGTTATTGAGAATGGCGACCTTAGCTAGCTACAAGTGGTATATAGGTCAAAGCAAGCCCTATCTTTTGATACCAGTTTGGTTTACCTTGCTTCAAGGTCAAGGTCACAGGAGCTCTTCAAAGTTGGATTGTATACATATTTTGAAGTGACCTTGACCCTGAACTATGGAAGATAACTGTTTCAAACTTAATAATTATGAGGGGCACATGTTATACTTTCATCATGAGACACATTTGGTCACATATCATCAAGGTCAAGGTCACTTTGACCCTTATGAAATGTGACCAAAATGGGGTAGTGAACCACTAAAAGTGACTATATCTCATGGTAGAAAGTGCCAATAAGCACCATTGTGCTTCCTGTGTCTTGAATTAACAGATTTGTGTTGCATGACCTTGGATGACCTTGACCTTGGGTCTAGGTCACATGTATTTTGGTAGGAAAAATGTGTAAAGCATTTCTTTGTGTATGATGTCATTGGTAGGTTTAGTTGTTTGACCTTGACCTTGAAGGTCACCTGAAGGTCAAGGTCATATAAAGGTCAAGGTCAAGCATGTGAGTCGTATGGGCTTTGCCCTTCTTGTTTTATTTTATTTTTTCATTTCTGAGCATGTACACACTCAATTCTATGGTGTGTAATTCATAATTAGCATTTTTAATCCCTTAGATCATTCTTTGAATGTAAAGAGTAAAAAACAAGCTTTCATTTGATTTATAATTTGTATTGTTATCCAATTCCTTTGCATCTTTATTATATTTTTGAAAATGCATGAAAAACTTACGATCCCGGAGAACGATCACACTATTTAGCCACGACTCCAGTGAGTTAAAATGTTCAGTCTGGTGTACGGACCTTTTATTTTTTTTCCCCATGTTGCCATTACCAAAACTTTTTTTCTTTTGGCCTTACCTTGTGATTGCCCCACGGCTAAGTGGAGAGCCTGGCCAGGCTTGCCTTCAATCCAATGCACCTTTGCTGCAGGGCAAGACCAAGGACAGCCTAGGCCAGACCCTGCCAGCCCGCGGAGAGGTGGAGATGCTTTGTGGGGGGCCACCTTGCCAGGGATTCAGCGGGATGAATCGCTTCAACCACCGGGAATACTCCAAGTTCAAGAACTCCCTCATCGCCTCCTACCTGGCCTACTGTGACTACTACCGCCCCCGCTTCTTTCTTCTGGAAAACGTGCGCAACTTCATTTCCTTCAAGCGTGGCATGATCTTGAAGCTGACGATGCGCTGCCTGGTGCGCATGGGTTACCAGGTCACCTTTGGGGTGCTGCAAGCAGGGTGCTATGGAGTGGCCCAGACACGTCGCAGGTGTGTACTTGCTGCATTTGCATTTTCCTCCCAGTTCTTTCCTCCACTCTCTGTACATACATTTTTTTGCCCATTGTTGTCTACTCTTTCATCTTCTTCCCCGTTTCTCCAGTGTCCATTTAAAAAAAATACTTTTTCAATCCCAGCTTTTGTTTGGATATTAAGTTTTGCTGAACCTGAGCTTAAGAACAGTGGATTTTCTGAAGGCAAGACCAAGTCATATCAGTTTAACAGGGAAGCACAGCATGATCAGGCATGGTGCAGTATGGCAGTGTCATTTGGAGCCTTCCTGGAGTTACCCCCTGTGGGTTGGGGTTAAGAATAAACCCACTTCATCTCCCAGCATGATGCATAAAAGGGAAAAGAAAGAGAAAAATGAGGTTTATCACAATTTGACACAATCATACTCTAACCACCTTGAATGATTTTCATAATCAGTGGTCATACATAGCCTACAAAGGCTGATAGACCTCAAAACATGATTCATTCTTTGCTTTCTGGAGTTGTTCACGGTCATGTTTCTGTGAATAAGTCATGGTTTGGTTTTTGCAGCATCATTTGACCTGTACATGTAAAAGTGTGGAATGGAGTGGGGCAAGGCAGAAGTGAACAGTGTTCATCTGATGATGATAACTCTACTGCGCCAGGCAGAGAGGTCTGAAGCAACACTCTCCCAGCTGTCAGGATCTATGCAGCAGTTCTTCAGAGAGGCTTTTACGGTGTCCTTGTACCTCTTCTTTTGTCCGCCAAGGGATCGCTTGCCCTGCAGGAGTTCTCCGTAGAACACCTTTTTAGGAAGGCGCTCGTCGGACATGCGTACGACGTGGCCAGCCCAACGTAGTTGTGCCTTGCAGAGTATGGTGTGAACGCTGGACATGTAAGCCTGTGCCAGGACGTCCATCTAGTGTTCATCTAGTAGAAGGTGGAATTGCAACGGTGAACATTGTGTTCATCTGGTAGGATGTTTTTTAAAGGAGATGTTCCTCACTCCAGTGGGGTGAAGAGTGGGATTTACTTAATTATTCATTGATGACACAGGGCCATCATCCTTGCGGCAGCCCCTGGAGAGAAGCTACCATTCTACCCTGAGCCACAGCACACCTTCTGTACCAGCGCCATGCAGCTTTCTGTTGTCATTGACAACAGGAAGGTCAGCCACAAGCTTTACTTTTTCTTTGAGTTGGAATGTCTTTGCATGAGAAGGGCTTGTGTACAGACCATTTAGTGTATCTTCAAGTGCGGAAAGATGAAGTAGTGAATTGATCACCGACCAGTGATGCATAGAAACACCTGTGACACTGGCTCTTCCTCTGAAGACCGTCTGCTGTCTCGCTCTGTTAGGTGTTTCTTGCCACTTTGATGACCGTTGACATGATGATGTGATGAATTTATTGTCATCTCAGGGACTTAGATATATTAGTCTTAAGTAGGTGTTTATTTGTTGAGTGATATGTCACACATCTGCTTTACTGAGAGCATGCAACAAAGGAAGCGCTAAATAGCTGACTGCTGCTGACTGCAGTGTCAGGGTATGTGGTGCCTGCTGTAGTTAGACTAAAGACATTTTGAACAGAGAGGTCTCTAATTCCCCACATGGAATTCAGTATGGTCCCCTAATGGGCTTTCGATGAGGGCATGCAAATAGGTCCCTTTTGGATACTGGGAGCACAAACACATGGAAGGCACTCAGTTACCACCAGAAGACAAAGCATCTGAAACATGATCATGATGATGTAGGCAATCCCAGACGGGAACAGGACAGATCTAAGATCTATCCTAAACCACCTCTATAGGGGAAACCCCTAGAGTTCCAGAGATGAAGGTTGACAGGGTTCCCAGCTGTCTTAGTCCAAGTCTTGGCCTGACCATTGGCCAGAGAATGTGAAAGGTTGACTGCCCTGAAAACATCCACATCCATAGCGTGAGGATGTCCTTCAATAACAGCATTCATTTGTTTTAACAGAAAAACATTGGCATACTTGTTACGAAAAAATCACAGGAATGCTCTTGCTGATGTGACGTGCATAGTGAATAGTTGGTAATTTTTTTAAGCTCAATTTTTATGTGTCATGCCAATTCACTTCTTCTTTCTTCGTCTCTTTTCTTTCTTCATCTCTCTTCTTTCTTTTTTCTTCGTCTCTCCTTCACTCTCCTTCCTCCTCCTCCCCCCCCTCCTCCTCCCCCCCTCCTTCTTCCCTCTTCTTCCCCCCCTCCCAGTCCTCCTCTTCCTCCTGGTACTGAGAATTCATTCTATTTGCTGCATAACAAAACCTTTTGAAATTAGATCTGTGTAATTATTATTTTATCTTCTGTGAGGTTATGGTTATGTCAAAGTTTGTAATATAGTTTGAAGAAACAGTGGTTTTCCTGCCTATTTCAGTACACTACCAACATTACGCGCACTCACATGCCCCTGCGGACCCTGTGTGTGCGTGACATCATGAGTGACCTGCCTGAGACGAAGAATGGAGACGGAGTGTGGGAGATGCCTTATGGGGGAGAACCAGGATCCCACTTTCAGCGCCTGGTGAGAATGTGCACATGTTTGCAAAGGGAAGCACAAAAAAGAGACCAAACTCTTATCTTTGGTATGAATATCTTGCCATGTATGTCCAAACTCTTATCTTTGGTATGAATATCTTGCCACGTATGTCTTGTGGGACAAGTCTTCATTTAACCAGGTGATGGGACTGCAGCTTGCAGTAGATGTGGCAAGGAAACTGGCACTCAGAGTCTCAGTGTAAGTGATGGCCAGCACATCCATACCTCATCTGATCCTCCTGGCTGCTGTGCTAGACAGTTGAGACCGGAGTCATCATTAGCAGTGGCCCAGTTGATGTTGCCCTTGAATGAAAGGGAACAGGCAGTAGAGCTATCCTGAACAGGCACTGAACCAAAACTCCAAGCTACATTCACCACAGATAAAGGTAGAAGGCAAAGGGGTGGTTTTTATGTATCGCCTTATCTCCCATTTCTGGGCGTCTGATTGCTTTATGCTTCACCCCATGATCACTGGACTGCTTGATCACACAGAAAGCAACCAACCATGGTGATAAATGCATCTTACGTGAGGTTGGGATTTGGTGTAGTAGCTCAACCTGCCTGAGAGTGTGAGGTGAACGATGCTTTGTTCTGTACCATTTTGGGATGACTATGAGTGCTATTTTCCATCCTTCTTATTGTATATATTTCCCTTTGTATGCGTGTTAAGTGTAGCTAGTAAGCAAAGAAGAGTTAATTCCCTCCGCCCATTCAGCTCCTCATGTCTCCCCTGCGCGTCATACTTTCCCGTTACGTCATGTGATCAGTTGAATAAAGCAGGTAGACTAAACGGACGTTTCGCCATCTCTCTCTCCTTGATTCCGCATCACCACAGACGCGTAAGGAACGAAACATGGTGGCAGCTGATGAACCTCGCTTCCTGCCCACGGCTTCACTACAGTAGGCTCATTTTTTTTCTCTTCTCAATTCCTCGTCTCCTGATTCTCCGAGTGTTTGATCGTCGAAAAGTTTCGCCTCGCCGAAAATCCTAGATGTCTGTCCCTGCCGACTCACGCGCTCCCGACCCTGCCTTGCCGACTGCTCCTAAACCAAGCGTCCCAGGCATCCGCCCACCTCCGCCCTTTGATGTTGAACACAACGCTCCTGACAACTGGAAGCTCTTTAAACAGAAGTGGAATCTATATTCTACCCTGACCAACTTGTCGGAGCACACTCAGACGTACCAAGTGGCACTACTACTCCACTCACTCGGTGACGATGCTCTACGCGTCTACAATGGCTTCCGTTTTGCGACTCCCGAGGAGAACCGCACTGTCACGGAAATCATTGAAGAATTCGACCGATTTGCCATTGGTGAAATCAATGAAACCTATGAACGTTTTAAATTTCATCAACGCAACCAGCATGACGGTGAAAAATTCGACACGTTTCTCTCTAATCTCAGGAACCTTCTGAAAACGTGCAACTTCTGTCCCACCTGCAAGGACAGTATCCTTAGAGATCGACTCGTGCTTGGAGTGAAGGACTCTTCGGTTCAAGCTGCACTCCTCCGAGAGAGACACCTCACTCTCGAAAAGTGCATCGATCTGGCCAAGGCCGCTGAACATGCCACCCAACATCACCAGGCCATGACTTCCGACGCCGTGCACAAACTGGCCCCTGCAAGATTTCAGTCGAAGAATAAAAAGTCCTCAGCACGTCCTACAACTACTGCTACTACCTCGCGACACTTCACTGCAAAGGCCCAAGGCAAACCCTGCAAGTTCTGCCCCTACACGCATGCACTGCGGAAGGAAGAATGCCCTGCATATGGCAAGACCTGCAGCAACTGTGGTAAGAAAAACCACTTCGCTGCCAAATGTTCTGCTCAACGTCGGACTGTCCATCACGTGGAGGACCAGGATGAACTTTCTGAACCCGGAGAATGGATTAATGCTGTCCACAACGCACGTGCCCGAGATGTCAAGTGCACCATGCTGGTGAACAAAAGAAAAGTGACATTTCAACTCGACACAGGCTCCACTGTGAACCTCCTGCCCGCTCGTTTCGCCAGCAAAATCACCTCATCTCCAACGACTCTGAAGATGTGGAATCACTCTGAGATCCAATCCTTCGGTACCTGCGACCTGTACTTGACAAACCCTCTCACCAAGCAGACACTCCTCACTCACTTTGTCGTGTGCCCTGACTCTCTCTCTGCTCTGTTAGGTCTGGAAACCTGCCAAGCAATGCAACTAGTCACTGTAAATGAAGAAAACTTCGAACGAGTTGCCGCCGTCTGCCCTGACGACATAGTGACCAAGCATCCAGCAGTCTTCGATGGATCTCTTGGCACCCTCCCTGGCACACATCATCTGAACACTGACCCATCTGTCCAGCCAACCATTATGCCCCACAGACGAGTCCCTGTCGCCGTCAAGCCGAAACTGGCGAAAGAGTTGACCAGACTCACCGAACTCGGCGTCATCACACCTGTTGACGACCCAACTCCTTGGGTGAGCCAGATGGTGATTACAGAGAAAAAGTCTGGAGAACTAAGAGTATGCATAGACCCCAGGGAACTTAATAAGGCACTCTTGCGAGAGCACTACACTCTTCCGACTCTGGACGACAGCCTTCATGAGCTCAGCAACTCCACTGTCTTCTCAAAGGCAGACCTCTCTTCTGGATACTGGCACGTCCATCTCGACACTGAGTCCAGTATGCTGACGACCTTTCAAACTTGTTTCGGACGATATCGCTGGCTCCGACTTCCATTTGGCACTTCTGTCTCGTCAGAAATCTTCCAGCGAAAACTTCTTGAAGCACTCCACGGGCTACCCGGTGTCGTGTGCATCGCAGACGACGTTCTCATCCACGGCCGCTCTGTGGCTGAACATGACTGCAACCTCAACAAGTTTATGGAAAGATGTGCTGAGAAAGGCATCAAGCTGAACCGAGACAAGCTGGAACTCAGGATGGAGAAAATCTCCTACATGGGCCACATCATCTCCAAAGAGGGACTAAAAACTGACCCGGAGAAGGTTCGAGCCATCACTGACCTCCCACCTCCTGCCAATGTAGAACAACTCCGCAGATTTCTCGGAATGGTGAACTACCTGGCACGATATGTTCCCCACCTGACTGACTTAGTTCACCCGCTCTCCAACCTTCTGAGAAACGACGTCCTATGGCAATGGTCTCCTGCTCAAGACAACGCCTTCAAGAAAACAAAGCAAGCAATCACTTCAGCACCAACTCTGCACTACTACGATCCCTCCAAAGAACTGACTCTGGAGAACGACGCCAGTGACTATGGCATGGGATCTGCACTGCTCCAAGATGGCAAACCTGTCGCTTTCGCAAGTCGCTCTCTGTCTCCTAGCGAGAGGAACTATGCACAGCTGGAAAAGGAAATGCTCGCTGTTGTTTTTGGCTTGGAAAAGTTCCACCACTACACCTACGGGAGAAATCTCACTGTCGTCACTGACCACAAACCTCTCGTTGCCATCGCCAGGAAACCGCTCTCAAAAGCACCCAAGCGCCTACAGTCTCTCTTGCTCCGTACACAAGTGTACAACTTCGACCTTGTCTACCGACCTGGCAAGGAGCTCCACCTTTCGGACGCCCTGTCCCGTGCCCCACTCCCTGACACTGTCACAGAAGAAAGAGTCACGGTGAACAATTTGCAGCACAGTCCTGTCAACGCTGACCGCCTCTCTCAGATACGCTCAGCAACAGAAACCGACAAGACTCTCTCCTGCCTAGCAAGCATCATCAGGACCGGCTGGCCTGATGATAGACGAAAGTGCCCTCCTTCCCTCTTGCCATACTTCAGCTACAGGGATGAACTGACTGTCCAGGATGGAGTCATCCTCCGTGGCGACAGAATAGTCATACCCACATCGCTGCGACACGAGATGAAGCAGAAGGTGCATGCCGGCCATATGGGTATCAATTCCTGCCTGCGACGGGCACGAGACCTCATCTACTGGCCCGGCATGACAACGGACATCCGTCGCTACGTGGAGTCATGTGACACCTGCGCCTCGTCCATGTGTCAACAGAGCCCCGAACCCATCCTGCTCCATGACATACCACCTCGCCCGTGGGAAAAGATAGGCACAGACCTCCTGCAAATGCAAGGCAGACAATATCTCGTCACCAGTGACTATCACACCAATTTCACTGAAGTTGACTTCTTGCCCGACACAACCACCTCGACAGTGGTGACCAAACTGAAACACCAATTTGCCAGATATGGAGTGCCCCAAACTGTCATCAGTGACAGCGGGTCACAATTCACATCTGAAACCTTCAAAAAGTTTGCCAAGGACTGGAACTTCACGCACATCAAATCCAGCCCAGGAAATCACAAGGCTAACGGGGAAGCGGAATCTGCAGTCAAGATCATCAAGCGCCTTTTTGAGAAGTGCAGAGTATCTCATGAAGACCCATACCTCGGACTGCTCAACCTACGCAACACCCCAACCGAAGGCCTCGAAAACAGTCCTGCACAGCGAATGTTCGGTCGACGAACAAATTCACATCTACCCTGCATCCCATCCAAGCTCAAACAAACACCCCAAGATGGTAACAAATCGGCAAGACTCAAAACAACAAAACGACAGAGCATCGCAGACCACATCAACAATAGCAGACGAGAGCTGCCAGCACTGCACATCGGCGACGCTGTGAGAATGCAGCCCCTTGACAACCAGTCCTCGCACTGGAAGGCTGCCACTGTCACAAATCAACTGGGGAAAAGGACATATGAAGTGACCACAGAAGGAGGAAGAAAATACACAAGAAACCGATTTCACCTTCGGCTCCGCAAACATGGCACCACCCAAAGCAAGCCTTCATACTTTACATTCAGCTCAGATGTCCCCAGCAAACAACCTGCTGATACCCAGTCACCTCGAGCGCTTACTCCTGTAACTGGAAACCAGGAAGCCCCTAGAGACAAAGCTAGCCCGTCCCATGAACACGCTCCCCAGATGACACAACGACCTGATGCACCCCATCCACCTGCCACTGCCCCAGCAAGGAAGAGAAGCAGTCGCATACCCATCTTTCAAACTCCAGTGAGACTACGGTCTGGGCGACTGACCAAACCCACTGCACGCTTTGACCTCTGACCTCATTCCTGCCGTTTGCCTGAGAGACCTCACACTCAAGCAACAACTCCATCTTCTGCTACTGTGAGCCCAGGCTCAGAAGCAGCATTCCGCCCAGGTCCAACTACCGACCATGCCGTCCGACAACATGAACTGTTCTGAGTGTTCAAAATTTATGTAATCATCATAGTGGCAATTTCGACCAAAGACTCTAGTCTTCATATTGCATCCATGCGTAGGAAATTAATTATCAAGTGTCCATTATCTTGAAGGGGAGGATGTTAAGTGTAGCTAGTAAGCAAAGAAGAGTTATCTCCCTCCGCCCATTCAGCTCCTCATGTCTCCCCTGCGCGTCATACTTTCCCGTTATGTCATGTGATCAGTGGAATAAAGCAGGTACACTAAACGGACGTTTTCGCCATCACTCTCTCCTTGATTCCGCATCACCACAGACGCGTAAGGAACGAAACAATGCGTTTCTTAAAGTGAAATAGCTTGGCCATGAGTTTTAAATTTAATAAGAGATGTCTCATCCAAGAAGTTGAGATGAAATCATCAAAGATGTCTGTGAAGCAACTGCCTCTTGTCTGTGCAGATCCGGGGCTACCCTCCCCAGACAGTGCTGAGAGACCATGTCTGCAAAGAGATGGCGCCCGTGGTGGCAGCTCGCATGACTCGCATCCCCCTGACACCAGGCTCTGACTGGCGAGATCTTCCCAACATTGAGGTGCAGCTCTCTGAAGGCGTGTGGACCAAGAAGCTGTGAGTCTTCAGCTGTCTCCGCAGCCCCTCTTCACTGGCCCCTCTCCACTGGCTCTTCTCCACAGCCCCCTCTCCACTGGCCCCTCTCCACTGGCCCTTCTCCACAGCCCCTCTCCACTGGCCCCTCTCCACAGCACCCTCTCCGCTGGCCCCTCTCCACAGCCCTCTCTCCACTGGCCCCTCTCCACTGGCCCCTCTCCACTGGCCCCTCTCCACAGGCCCCTCTCCACAGCCCCTCTCTCCACTGGCCCCTCTCCCACTGGCCCCTCTCCGCTGGCCCCTCTCCACTGCCCCCTCTCCGCTGGCCCCTCTCCACAGCCCTCTCTCCACTGGCCCCTCTCCACTGGCCCCTCTCCACTGGCCCCTCTCCACAGCCCTCTCTCCACTGGCCCCTCTCCACTGGCCCCTCTCCACTGGCCCTCTCTCCACTGGCCCCTCTCCACTGGCCCCTCTCCACTGGCCCCTCTCCGCTGGCCCCTCTCCACAGCCCCCTCTCCGCTGGCCCCTCTCCACAGCCCTCTCTCCACTGGCCCCTCTCCACTGGCCCCTCTCCACTGGCCCCTCTCCACAGCCCTCTCTCCACTGGGCCCTCTCCACTGGCCCTCTCTCCACTGGCCCTCTCTCCACTGGCCCCCTCTCCACAGCCCTCTCTCCACTGGCCCCTCTCCACTGGCCCCTCTCCACTGGCCCCTCTCCACAGCCCGCTCTCCACTGCCCCTCTCACTGGCCCCTCTCCACTGGCCCCTCTCCGCTGGCCCCTCTCCACAGCCCTCTCTCCACTGGCCCCTCTCCACTGGCCCCTCTCCACTGGCCCCTCTCCACAGCCCTCTCTCCACTGGCCCCTCTCCACTGGCCCCTCTCCACAGCCCTCTCTCCACTGGCCCCTCTCCACTGGCCCCTCTCCACAGCCCTCTCTCCACTGGCCCCTCTCCACTGGCCCCTCTCCACAGCCCCTCTCCACTGGCCCCTTTCCACTGGCCCCTCTCCACAGCCCCTCTCTCCACCTGGCCCCTCCTCCACTGGCCCCCCTCCTCCCACTGGCCCCTCTCCATGGCCCCTCTCCCATGGCCCCTCTCCAACTGGCCCCTCTCTCCACTGGCCCCGTCTCCACAGCCCTCCTCCGGCCCCCTCTCCACTGCCCCTCTTCCACTGGCCCCTCTCCACTGGCCCCCTCCTCCACAGCCCCTCTCTCCACTGGCCCCCCTCTCCCACTGGCCCCTCCTCTCCACTGGCCCTCTCTCCCACTGGCCCCTCTCCACTGGCCCCCTCTTTCCACAGCCCCTCTCCCTCCTCTCCACAGGCCCCCTCTCTCCACTGGCGCCCTTCTCTCTCCACTGGGCCCCTCTCCACTGGCCCCTCTCCCATGGCCCTCTCCCAGCTTCTGGGCCCCTCTCCACACCCTCTCACCGCTGGCCCCTCTCCACTAGCCCCTCTCATCCGCTGGCCCTCTCCCAACGCCCCTCTCCACTGGCCCCTCTCCACATGGCCCCTCTCTGGCCCTCTCCACAGCCCTCTTCCGCTGGCCCCTCTACACAGCCCTCTCTTCCACTGGCCCCTCTCCAACTGCCCTCTCTCTCTGGCCCGCTCCACAGCCCGCTCTGCCGGCCTCTCCACAGGCCTCTTCTCCACTGGCCCTCTCCATCCACTGCGCCCCTCTCCACAGCCCTCTCTCCCTGGCCCCTTCCCTGGCCCCTCTCCACAGCCCCTCTCTCCGCTGGCCCCTCTCCACTAGCCCTTCTCCCGCTGGCCCCTCTCCACTGGCCCTCTCTTCCACTGGCCCCTCTCCACAGCCCCTCTCCGGGCCCCCCACTGGCCTCTCCACGAGCCCTCTCTCCCCGCTGGCCCTCTCCACGCCCTCTCTCCACTGGCCCCTCCCTCTCCCGCTGGCCCCTCTCCACTGGCCCCCCCACTCCCTCTCCCCTGCCCCTCTCCACTGGCCCCTCTCTCCACTGGCCTCTCCCTAGGCCCTCTCTCCACTGCCCCCTCTCCGCTGGCCCCCTCTCCACTGGCCCCTCTCCACAGCCTCTCTCCACTGGCCCCTCTCCGCTGGCCCCCTCCACAGCCCCTTCTCCACGCCCCCTCTCCCACTGCCCTTCTCCGCTGGCCCCTCTCCTCTGGCCCCTTTCCACTGGCCTCTCTCCACAGCCCTCTCTCCACTGCTCCTCTCCACTGGCCCCCCTCCCTCCCACTGGCCCCTCTCCTGCCCTCTCCGCTGGCCCCTCTCCACTGGCCCCTCTCTGCCCCCTCCGCTGGCCCCCTCTCCACAGCCCCTCTCCACTGGCCCTCTCTCCACTGGCCCCTCTCTCCACTGGCCCCGCTCCACGGGCCCCCCTCTCTCCGCTGGCCCCTCCCTGCCCCTCTCCACTGGCCCCTCTCCCACTGGCCCCTCCGCTGGCCCTCTCCACAGCCCTCTCTCCGCTGGCCCCTCTCCACAAGCCCTCCTCTTCCACTGCTGGCCCCTCTCCACAGCCCCTCTCCTCCCCTGGCCCCCCTCTCTCCACTGGGCCCCTCTCCACTCCTCTCTCGCTGGCCCCTCTCCCACCCTCTGGGCCCCTTCACTGCCCCTCTCAGGCCCCTCTCCGCTGGCCCCCTCTCCACAACCCTCTCCCAGCTGGCCCCTCTCCACAGCCCTTCTCCGCTGGCCCCTCTCCACAGCCTCTCTCGCTGGCCCCTCTCCACAGCACCCTCTCCGCTGGCCCCTCTCCACTGGCCCCTCTCCACTGGCCCCTCTCCACAACCCTCCTGCTGGCCCCTCTCCACAGCCTTCTCTCCGCTGGCCCCTCTCCACTGGCCCCTCTCCACACGCCTCACTCCGCTGGCCCCTCTCCACAGCCTCTCTCCCGCTGGCCCCTCTCCACAGCCCTCTCTCCACTGGCCCCTCTCCACAACCCTCTCTCTGCTGGCCCCTCTCCACTGGCCCCTCTCCACAGCCCTCTCTCCACTGGCCCCTCTCCGCTGGCCCCTCTCCACAGCCCTCTCTCCGCTGGCCCCTCTCCACAACCCTCTCTCCGCTGGCCCCTCTCCGCTGGCCCCTCTCCCCTGGCCCCTGTCCACTGCCCCTCTCCGCTGGCCCCTCTCCACAGCCCTCTCTCCGCTGGCCCCTCTCCACTGCCCCCTCTCCCTGGCCCCTCTCCACTGCCCCTCTCCGCTGGCCCCTCTCCACAGCCCTCTCTCCGCTGGCCCCTCTCCACTGGCCCCTCTCCACTGGCCCCTCTCCGCTGGCCCCTCTCCACAGCCCTCTCTCCGCTGGCCCCTCTCCACTGGCCCCTTTCCACTGGCCTCTCTCCACAGCCCTCTCTCCAATGGCCCTCTCTCCACTGGCCCCTCTCCACTGGCCCCTTTCCACTGGCCCCTCTCCACAGCCCCTCTCTCCGCCCCTCTCCACTGGCCCCTCTCCACTGGCCCTCTCTCCACTGGCCCTCTCTCCACTGGCCCCTCTCCACTGGCCCCTCTCCACTGGCCCCTCTCCACTGGCCCCTCTCCACTGGCCCTCTCCACAGCCCTCTCTCCGCTGCCCCCTCTCCACAGCCCCTCTCCACTGGCCCCCTCTCCGCTGGCCCCTCTCCACTGGCCCCTCTCCGCTGGCCCCTCTCCGCTGGCCCCTCTCCACAGCCCTCTCTCCGCTGGCCCCTCTCCACAACCCTCTCTCCGCTGGCCCCTCTCCACAGCCCCTTCTCCGCTGGCCCCTCTCCACAGCCCTCTCTCCGCTGGCCCCTCTCCACAGCCTTCTCTCCGCTGGCCCCTCTCCACAACCCTCTCTCCGCTGGCCCCTCTCCACTGGCCCCTCTCTCCACTGGCCCCTCTCTCCGCTGGCCCCTCTCCACAACCCTCTCTCCGCTGGCCCCTCTCCACAGCCCCTTCTCCGCTGGCCCCTCTCCACAGCCCTCTCTCCGCTGGCCCCTCTCCACAGCCTTCTCTCCGCTGGCCCCCTCTCCACAGCCCTCTCTCCACTGGCCCCTCTCCACAACCCTCTCTCTGCTGGCCCCTCTCCACAGCCTTCTCTCCGCTGGCCCCTCTCCGCTGGCCCCTCTCCACAACCCTCTCTCCGCTGGCCCCTCTCCACAGCCTTCTCTCCGCTGGCCCCTCTCCACAGCCCTCTCTCCACTGGCCCCTCTCCACAACCCTCTCTCCGCTGGCCCCTCTCCACTGGCCCCTCTCCACAGCCCTCTCTCCACTGGCCCCTCTCCACAACCCTCTCTCCGCTGGCCCCTCTCCACTGGCCCCTCTCCACAACCCTCTCTCTGCTGGCCCCTCTCCACTGGCCCCTCTCCACAGCCCTCTCTCCACTGGCCCCTCTCCACAACCCTCTCTCCGCTGGCCCCTCTCTGCTGGCCCCTCTCCACAGCCCTCTCTCCGCTGGCCCCTCTCCACAACCCTCTCTCCGCTGGCCCCTCTCCGCTGGCCCCTCTCCACTGGCCCCTCTCCACTGACCCCTCTCCGCTGGCCCCTCTCCACAGCCCTCTCTCCGCTGGCCCCTCTCCACAGCCCCCTCTCCGCTGGCCCCTCTCCACAGCCCCCTCTCCGCTGGCCCCTCTCCACAGCCCTCTCTCCGCTGGCCCCTCTCCGCTGGCCCCTCTCCACAGCCCCCTCTCCGCTGGCCCCTCTCCACAGCCCTCTCTCCGCTGGCCCCTCTCCGCTGGCCCCTCTCCACAGCCCTCTCTCCGCTGGCCCCTCTCCACAGCCCCCTCTCCGCTGGCCCCTCTCCGCTGGCCCCTCTCCACAGCCCTCTCTCCGCTGGCCCCTCTCCGCTGGCCCCTCTCCACAGCCCCCTCTCCGCTTGCCCCTCTCCGCTGGCCCCTCTCCACAGCCCTCTCTCCGCTGGCCCCTCTCCGCTGGCCCCTCTCCACAGCCCTCTCTCCGCTGGCCCCTCTCCACAGCCCCCTCTCCGCTGGCCCCTCTCCACTGGCCCCTCTCCGCTGGCCCCTCTCCACAGCCCTCTCTCCGCTGGCCCCTCTCCGCTGGCCCCTCTCCACAGCCCCCTCTCCGCTTGCCCCTCTCCGCTGGCCCCTCTCCACAGCCCCCTCTCCGCTTGCCCCTCTCCACTGGCCCTTCTCCACAGCCCCCTCTCCACTGGCCCCTCTCCACAGCCCCCTCTCCGCTGGCCCCTCTCCACAGCCCTCTCTCCGCTGGCCCCTCTCCGCTGGCCCCTCTCCACAGCCCTCTCTCCGCTGGCCCCTCTCCACAGCCCCCTCTCCGCTGGCCCCTCTCCACTGGCCCCTCTCCGCTGGCCCCTCTCCACAGCCCTCTCTCCGCTGGCCCCTCTCCGCTGGCCCCTCTCCACAGCCCCCTCTCAGCTTGCCCCTCTCCGCTGGCCCCTCTCCACAGCCCTCTCTCCACAGCCCTCTCTCCACAGCCCCCTCTCCGCTGGCCCCTCTCCACTGGCCCCTCTCCACAGCCCTCTCTCCACAGCCCCCTCTCCGCTGGCCCCTCTCCACTGGCCCCTCTCCACAGCCCTCTCTCCACAGCCCCCCTCTCCGCTGGCAACTCTCCGCTTCCCCCTGTGGGTTCGGGGTAAGAATTGACCCACCACGTCTCCCTACGCGATTCGTAAGACTCAAATAACTACGAACACCGTGACTTGATTTGCATTTAATCTGAACTGTTCTAGTGATTTTCGTGCTAAATGGCCTTACATAGCCTACAAGGCTGATAGGCCGTAAAACACTGTCCATCCATCCATCCATCCCCTCTGCACAGCCCCCTCTCCGCTAGCCCCCTCTCCGCTGGCCCCTCTCCGCAGCCCCCTCTCCGCTGGCCCCTCTCCGCTGGCCCCTCTCCGCTGGCCCCTCTCTGCAGCCCTCTCTCCACAGTCGTGTCTCCGCGACCCCAGTCCTGCCTCTGCAGCCCCAGGCATGCATGAAGCCACCATGAACACTTCAATCAGCCATGCATGAAGCCACCATGAAAACTTCAATCAGCCATGCATGAACCCACCATGAACACTTCAATCAGGCGTGCATGAACCCAACATGAACACTTCAATCGGCCATGCATGAACCCAACATGAACACTTCAATCAGGCGTGCATGAACCCAACATGAACACTTCAATCAGCCATGCATGAACCCAACATGAACACTTCAATCAGGCGTGCATGAAGCCACCATGAACACTTCAATCAGCCATGCATGAAGCCACCATGATTACTTCAATCAGCCATGCATGAACCCACCATGAACACTTCAATCAGGCGTGCATGAACCCAACATGAACACTTCAATCAGCCATGCATGAACCCAACATGAACACTTCAATCAGCCATGCATGAACCCAACATGAACACTTCAATCAGGCGTGCATGAACCCAACATGAACACTTCAATCAGCCATGCATGAACCCAACATGAACACTTCAATCAGCCATGCATGAACCCAACATGAACACTTCAATCAGCCATGCATGAACCCAACATGAACACTTCAATCAGCCATGCATGAACCCAACATGAACACTTCAATCAGCCATGCATGAACCCAACATGAACACTTCAATCAGCCATGCATGAACCCAACATGAACACTTCAATCAGGCATGCATGAACCCAACATGAACACTTCAATCGGCCATGCATGAACCCAACATGAACACTTCAATCGGCCATGCATGAACCCAACATGAACACTTCAATCAGCCATGCATGAACCCAACATGAACACTTCAATCAGGCGTGCATGAACCCAACATGAACACACCTTGCCAGCCTATTAGTCTTCTTTGCATATCTGGACTGCTTCCTTTATTTCACTGAAATACACTGACTGCCTCTACAGAGACTTTACGTAAGTCTCTGTAGAGGCAGTCAGTGTATTTCTTTGCTGCAACTTTGCTCTCGAAATATCAAGTGATGTGCAGTGGCACTGAAGGACAAAAGCTAAGATTAGAAAATGCAAGTGTCACCTGCAATGTTTTGGCTGACCATCTGCCCTTTGCATCCAGGCTATACACACACCATGAAAAACGCAACGGAAAGGGGAGCCGCGGGCAGTTGCGGGGTGTGTGCTCTTGCGCCGAAGGTGGACCGTGTGATCCGATGGACCGCCAGTTCAACACCCTTATCCCTTGGTGCCTCCCACACACTGGCAACCGCCATAACCACTGGTCCGGACTCTACGGTCGACTTGAGTGGACTGGCTTCTTTTCCACGACCATCACAAACCCGGAACCAATGGGGAAACAGGTGTGTGTGAAGGGCTCAGTGCTTCTCTTCCTTTCAAAATATTCCTCAGTGCTTATCACCTCAGGCTGTTTCATTGCAACTGTGTATCCAACGTAGCAGCTCAGGCTGTTTCATTGCAACTGTGTATCCAGCTTGTCCAGCCAGCTTGGTAATGGAGTGCTCAGTCTTAGCTAATGGATTCCAGATCTGAAAGTAAAAACTGCTGTTTCATTGTTATGCTGTCTTAAGTGACATCCTCAATGCAGAAAAATCATCATGAGGGAGGGATGACTGTAGATAGAATCATCATGAGGGAGGGATGACTAGATAGAATCATCATGAGGGAGGGATGACTAGATAGAATCATCATGAGGGAGGGATGACTAGATAGAATCATCATGAGGGAGGGATGACTAGATAGAATCATCATGAGGGAGGGATGACTGTAGATAGAAATCATCATGAGGGAGGGATGACTAGATAGAAATCATCATGAGGGAGGGATGACTGTAGATAGAAATCATCATGAGGGAGGGATGACTAGATAGAAATCATCATGAGGGAGGGATGACTGTAGACAGAAATCATCAAGAGGGAGGGATGACTAGATAGAAATCATCATGAGGGAGGGATGACTGTAGATAGAAATCATCATGAGGGAGGGATGACTAGATAGAAATCATCATGAGGGAGGGATGACTGTAGATAGAAATCATCAAGAGGGAGGGATGACTAGATAGAAATCATCATGAGGGAGGGATGACTGTAGATAGAAATCATCATGAGGGAGGGATGACTAGATAGAAATCATCATGAGGGAGGGATGACTAGATAGAAATCATCATGAGGGAGGGATGACTGTAGATAGAAATCATCATGAGGGAGGGATGACTAGATAGAAATCATCATGAGGGAGGGATGACTGTAGATAGAAATCATCATGAGGGAGGGATGACTGTAGATAGAAATCATCATGAGGGAGGGATGACTGTAGATAGAAATCATCATGAGGGAGGGATGACTAGATAGAAATCATCATGAGGGAGGGATGACTGTAGATAGAAATCATCATGAGGGAGGGATGACTGTAGATAGAAATCATCATGAGGGAGGGATGACTAGATAGAAATCATCATGAGGGAGGGATGACTGTAGATAGAAATCATCATGAGGGAGGGATGACTAGATAGAAATCATCATGAGGGAGGGATGACTGTAGATAGAAATCATCATGAGGGAGGGATGACTAGATAGAAATCATCATGAGGGAGGGATGACTGTAGATAGAAATCATCATGAGGGAGGGATGACTAGATAGAAATCATCATGAGGGAGGGATGACTGTAGATAGAAATCATCATGAGGGAGGGATGACTAGATAGAATCATCATGAGGGAGGGATGACTAGATAGAAATCATCATGAGGGAGGGATGACTAGATAGAAATCATCATGAGGGAGGGATGACTAGATAGAATCATCATGAGGGAGGGATGACTAGATAGAAATCATCATGAGGGAGGGATGACTAGATAGAAATCATCATGAGGGAGGGATGACTAGATAGAAATCATCATGAGGGAGGGATGACTAGATAGAAATCATCATGAGGGAGGGATGACTGTAGATAGAAATCATCATGAGGGAGGGATGACTAGATAGAAATCATCATGAGGGAGGGATGACTAGATAGAAATCATCATGAGGGAGGGATGACTGTAGATAGAAATCATCATGAGGGAGGGATGACTGTAGATAGAAATCATCATGAGGGAGGGATGACTAGATAGAAATCATCATGAGGGAGGGATGACTGTAGATAGAAATCATCATGAGGGAGGGATGACTAGATAGAAATCATCATGAGGGAGGGATGACTGTAGATAGAAATCATCATGAGGGAGGGATGACTGTAGATAGAAATCATCATGAGGGAGGGATGACTAGATAGAAATCATCATGAGGGAGGGATGACTAGATAGAAATCATCATGAGGGAGGGATGACTAGATAGAATCATCATGAGGGAGGGATGACTGTAGATAGAAATCATCATGAGGGAGGGATGTCTGAGTAGATAGCCCTATGTGGGTTGGGGTAAGATTGACCTACCAGGTCTCCTTATGAGATTTCTAAGTAGTGAATAGCAAAGGAAATCGTGTTTGCCCTGCTCTTACTCTTGTGATTTTGTGATCAATGTCCTTATAGAGCCTACACAGGTTGATAGGCAATAATACTAAATTCACATGTCATATGATGCAAACTAAATTACCATTGACACAGTGACATTTTTCTCCATTCATACCCCTGAAGTTGCTCAGCTGCACTTGCCTTGCACCGCCTTGGTTTGAAGAGGAGTGGGTTCTCTGAGGAGAACTTTCTGGTGTGACAGAACAACAGTATTGTGTGACAGAACAACATTGTTGTGTGACAGAACAACATTGTTGTGTGACAGAACAAAAGTGTTGTGTGTGACAGAACAAAAGTGCTGTGTGTGACAGAACATTGTTGTGTGACAGAACAGCAGTGCTGTGTGTGACAGACCAACAGTGCTGTGTGTGACAGAACAACAGTGCTGTATGTGACAGAACAGTGCTGCGTGTGACAGAATAACATTGGTGTGTGACAGAACAGTGCTGCGTGTTTCAGAATAACAGTGCGGTGCGACCGAACAGTGTGGTGCGACCGAAAAGTGTGGTGTGACAGAACAACAGTGTAGTGTGACAGAACAACAGTGTGGTGTGACAGAACAACAGTGTGGTGTGACAGAACAACAGTGTGCTGTGACAGAACAGTAGTGTGGTGTGACAGAACAACAGTGTGGTGTGACAGAACAACAGTGTAGTGTGACAGAACAACAGTGTGGTGTGACAGAACAACATTGTGCTGTGACAGAACAGTAGTGTGACAGAACAACAGTGTGGTGTGACAGAACAACAGTAGTGTGACAGAACAACAGTGTGCTGTGACAGAACAGTAGTGTGACAGAACAACAGTGTGGTGTGACAGAACAACAGTGTGCTGTGACAGAACAACAGTGTGGTGTGACAGAACAGTGTGGTGAGACAGCAGAACAGTGTGGCGCGACAGAACAACAGTGTGGCGAGACAGCAGAACAGTGTCAGGGATGAAAATTTTCAGGTTTTTGGGGGTCAGTTATCCAGACTTTTTAGAGGGTTCAGGTTTGTTTTTTAAGGAGACTGGCTTTCCGAGTATGGAAGTGAAGGCCCTCAAAGGCAAGATCTACACAGAGTGATCAACCCAAGAGTGCTTGAGTCAAACCCTGCAGGAGCCAACCCAGCCATGTGGACCAAAATGGGGATCCTAAGAAAAAACTGGCGTCCCAACCATTTTGTTGCATTCCTTCCAAAGCGACCTAAAGCTAGATGTTCCCAGTCCACTAATCAGGCTCACAATGCAAGAGCTGAGAAGAGAAAAAGCTGTTGACATTAGAAGTTAGAAGAGAATCCATGGCTTCATGCCAAGTACTGCAGGCTTTCCACAAAAATTGCCAGTTCCTGTACTTCTCCAGCAAGTCCATTAAAGTTGTCGGTGAAGCAAGTAAGTGATAGTCCTGCCTCCTAGTCCTGTGCTTCGCCGCTTCAATATTGCATACACGAAAAAAAAGTTCAGGGTTTTTTTGGTTACCCACTTTTCATCCCTGAGTGTGGCGCAACAGCAGAACAGTGTAGCGCAACAGCAGAACAGTGTAGCGCAACAGCAGAACAGTGTAGCGCAACAGCAGAACAGTGTAGCGCAACAGCAGAACAGTGTAGCGCAACAGCAGAACAGTGTGGCGCAACAGCAGAACAGTGTGGCGCGACAGCAGAACAGTGTGGCGCGACAGCAGAACAGTGTAGCGCAACAGCAGAACAGTGTGGCGCGACAGCAGAACAGTGTGGCGCGACAGCAGAACAGTGTAGCGCGACAGCAGAACAGTGTGGCGTGACAGACCAACGGTGTAGCGCGACAGAAGAACGGTGTGGCGCAACAGCAGAACAGTGTGGCGAGACAGAACAACGGTGTGGCGCGACAGAACAACGGTGTGGCGCGACAGCAGAACAGTGTGGCGTGACAGACCAACAGTGTGGCGCGACAGAAGAACAGTGTTGCGCGACACAACACCAGTGGGGCGCGGCGGAGCGAGGGTGGGGTGTGACGGAGCGAAGGTGGTGCGCGACATGGCTGAAGCGAGGGTGGTGCACGCCGCGGCTGGAGCAACGGTGGTGCGCGACGCGGCTGGCACTACAGAATAGTGTGGTATGGGACAATAGAAGTACCATGCTTTTTCTGCTCTTCAGGGGCGAGTTCTCCATCCTGAGCAGCATCGTGTGGTCACAGTCAGGGAGTGTGCCCGTTCCCAGGGCTTTCCGGACTCTTATCGCTTCTTTGGAGCCATCTTGGACAAGCACCGCCAGGCAAGCCTGCTTTTTTTCTACATCATACCCGCCTTTTTCTACATCATGCCCGCCTTTTTCTACATCATGCCCGCTTTTTTCTACATCATGCCCGCCTTTTTCTACATCATGCCCGCCTGTCCTCTGCGGCTCCAATGGCTCCATGACCTTGGAATTTCCCCCAAGCTTCTAAATTTGCTTTATCATTTTGACCTGGCAATTGTCACATGGCTCTGATGTCTTCAGATTATTTGTCAGGACATCTTCAAAATAAAAAACTACATTCTGTTAAATGTTAAAACATACTGTGACATGTTGAGAAAATTATTTGGCTTATAAAATCAGCTTGAGGCAAAAGTGGTGATGCTACATGATCATTATCTTGGAATCTTTTTCCAATAGAGAGCATGTTTGGCTGCAGGGGTTGGGTGAGAGTCAGTATCAGTCATTGACTTAATCGCTGCAATTGAGTTGGTGTTCCATACAGTACTTGAGGAGCTACTAATGAATGCAGAAACATCTATCCAAAAGTTAATGGCTTGTTCAAAGAAAAGAAAAAGTGAACTGTGTGAGTGTTCTCGCAGCATCTTCAGATTCATTGATTTCACTGTGAATGTGTTCCCTTTCTCAAGCACCAGTGATACAGCAATTGTGTAACACGCAGTGTTGGGTTGCAGGTGGGAAACGCTGTGCCGCCACCCCTGGCCAAGGCCATTGGACGTGAGATTGGCAAGTCCCTAGCGTGGAAGGCCGAGATGGAGGCTGATCAAGAGATGGCTGAGGGTGGCAATGCAGTGCCACATCATGATCCCGTAGTCTTCGGTCCTGGGTCATCTCGGTAGTCAACTCTGCTCCACCTTGGCCCTCCCCCGGGCAAATGGAAGGGCAGGGCCTTTGAGAGAAATCTTCCTGCCCAGACTGTCTGTGTTTGCTTCATGTTGTCTGCTGTACTTCTTCAGCAGTTGTTTTCAGTGCCTATGTTCCCTGTTTGTTTTGACAGTTTGATTGACATTTTCAGTTTTGCACTGCCTTATGTTTTGGTGACTTTTTGAATCAAAGATTCCAGGTCTTGCGGCTTCATCATGAATTCATGCTGCAAAGTGTACCTTGCAAATTTTGTGACAATTCCAACGACCACCAAATGGCATGGAACCATTTTTGACAATAGCATTAGAGTTTACTGAAGTTTTGAAGGTTATTGTCTTTAGGTTTTTTTTCTTTTCTTCCACCCCTCACCCCCCCCCCCCCCCCCCCCAACAGTTTACACTGTAATGCTGCATCACCTTTAATACAGCTCCATAAGGTGAATACACATGCCCACCATATAGGACTCCCAGTGAGCGACAAGACTTAAAAAATAGTGCATCAAACTTTCCTCCCTTCTTTCTGAGTGGCACATAGTGGAAACCTGTGTTGTTTTGGACCTTGCAGTATAGACCTCACTTTGCTGTAACCTTGTATCACCAGTCAGTGACGGCTGCCCTGCATTACCTCCATGATTTTCCAGTCCAGGATTAGCCATCAGCATCACTACTCGTCTTCCCACCACCTCACAGGAGTTGGGTTTTGCTCAAGAAGAGGAAGGGGCCTCCAGAATTTGATTTTTGTACCTTCTGCAGTGATGTATGGCTGGTAATCTTGTTTCCACTGATGGTTAAATGTTTAATGCATGGATTTTCTGGTTATTTTTCGTTTGCCACTGAAGGATCATTGCAAGTGTATCATTCCATGTCCTTCAGTGTTATGTATGAAGTCTGTTTGCTGCAGTTTGGACAAATTGTACATCTTCATGTGAAGGCTGAAGATGACAGTCTTGGTTTCAATAGTGTTGCACTACAGTGCCCTCTTCTGATGACTTCATTTTTCATGGTGCATGTTACACATATTACACTTCAGGCAAACTTTTCTCATCTCTCTCTCTCTCTCTCTCTCTCTCTCGCTCTCTCTCTCTCTCTCTCTCTCTCTCTCTCTCTCTCTCTCTCTCTCTCTCTCTCTCTCTCTCTCTCTCTCTCTCTCTCTCTCTGGATGCAATCTGTCCAGTGGGTAGAAAGATGGTCAGACACGTGTGTAGCATTGAAGGAAAGAACCTGCCTCCAGCCTCACTCCTGTTTTGAGCTTTTTGGTCCATGAGTGACAGGATTCCTAGCCCATGGTCCAGCGCCCATGATTTAGGGTATGGACCCCAAATTGCTGAAGGCAATAATCTACCCCCATCCTGCCATTTGTCTTAGTTATTCCTGTAACAGAAACATTTTGGAGGTTGACCCTGAGGTGCTGAAGTGAATGTAAAGTTCTATAAATTTCTAAGTTTGTTCCTATTGGAGGGGTAAATTCGCTAGCAGATTTACCTCCTATCTGATTTGCATAGAATGAAACTAGCAAAAGCTGTTGTGCAACTTTTTAATCATTCAAATTTTTATAATCATGTCACATTAGTTAACTGCAGATTTTCCCTAGTCTTAAATGGAGTCGCTGAAGTGCTCGAACTTTGCCATAACTTCTGCTGGTTCTCCAGAGAATCAACTTTTCATTCATAATGAGCCAGTGGCCTCGTGCATAATCCTGTTGCTTGGAACTCTGTTGAGATGCCAGGTCTGGAGATAACCACAGCTGTGTTTGTACATTTTCATGAAGTAGGTATGCTCTCATTGCAACTCTGGCAGAAAGTGGATGGTTCGAACTGAAATGTGGAATGTTCCCCAAACCTGTAGTTATGTCTCTGTGCTAGTTTTTGTTTGGTGTGTATTGCGCATGTTGACTAGTATTGGTGACATATCATTTCTTGTCTAGGACACTGTGTGTGTCTGCCTAGCAACTGCAGCGAAAGAGGATAGTGGAGAGTTCATATTTTGTAATGCGTTATGTTGATGTTGTGATGAAGCATCAGAGGTCTATAGCATGAAATGAACCTCAAGTACAGGCATTCAGTATATTTTGTGCTTTAGTATCTAGATTTTGAATTAATAATTTTTAGTCACTGCCTTTAATTCCACAGTGAACTTGTCATATTTGATGGATAAAAACGTTTAAGTACAAACACAGTGTGTTAGAGCTTTGTTACCACTTTCATGGTATTTCAAGGTCTTAAAGTCCTTTGTTTCAAGGTCACAGACACATGTAGTACCAACGCTTTCTCAGCGCTTTCTTAAACAACCATTCACATGCTTACAGTTCAACAGCTGTAATGGCTGAAACAGTACCTGATCAAGCAAAAGCTACATTAAGCTGCTGGAGCAAAACACCAGAAAATTCTAATAAAGTTTCTTACATGGATTTTCGTCGAAATTTAGACTTAGCTAGAAACTGAAATCGACCCAGATTCCTCCTGTCCCAGGAATAGAAGCATGGCACTGCACCTCACACATCTTGGAACCCCAGAGCATAATTGCCAATCTCTGCCTGTCAAAAGACGGGGTTTCAGTGCCTGAGGAGAGGCTGACCATGCACTCGTGCAAGACACAGGGGAGAAATCTGGGTAGTGGGCTGCCAGGAACTGGTGGGCTTCATATTTGTAGACAAGATGGAAGGGAAGCCCCCATAGATGTAGATGGCATGTCGTCGACATTAAACCAACGCTAATTCAGTTGCACAAAGGGGTATGTGCATAGTAGATGTTTAAAACTACTCGTACAGGATTGAATAGCATGTCGTCGACATTAAACCAACGCTAATTCAGTTGCACAAAGGGGTAGGTGCATAGTAGATGTTCAAAACTACTCATACAAGATTGAATGGCATGTCGTCGACATTAAACCAACGCTAATTCAGTTGCACAAAGGGGTAGGTGCATAGTAGATGTTCAAAACTACTCGTACAGGATTGAATGGCATGTCGTCGACATTAAACCAACGCTAATTCAGTTCCACAAAGGGGTAGGTGCTAGTAGATGTTCAAAAACTACTCGTACAGGATTGAATGGCATGTCGTCGACATTAAACCAACGCTAATTCAGTTGCACAAAGGGGTAGGTGCATAGTAGATGTTCAAAACTACTCATACAGGATTGAATGGCATGTCGTGGACATTAAACCAACGCTAATTCAGTTGCACAAAGGGGTAGGTGCATAGTAGATGTTCAAAAATACTCGTACAGGATTGAATGGCATGTCGTCGACATTAAACCAACGCTAATTCAGTTGCACAAAGGGGTAGGTGCATAGTAGATGTTCAAAACTACTCGTACAGGATTGAATGGCATGTCGTCGACATTAAACCAACGCTAATTCAGTTGCACAAAGGGGTAGGTGCATAGTAGATGTTCAAAACTACTCATACAGGATTGAATGGCATGTCGTCGACATTAAACCAACGCTAATTCAGTTGCACAAAGGGGTAGGTGCATAGTAGATGTTCAAAACTACTCATACAGGATTGAATGGCATCGTCAAGACATTTAAAGAAACTTAGCTATTCCTTGGTTTTTTTACCATTTTTCTGGCATTTTCGAGAGTTTCGAAGATAAACATGGCCAGGAAAGCAGGTTTATTCATCAGTAGTCCTCTACAGTTGGAAAGAAGTGCTCATCATTCTGTATGGTCTGAAAAACATCGATTCTGTGTGGGTTCAATCAATTATTTGAATCTGCCATAGCATTGTAAATGACGCATTATATGTAATTCAAATCTCATACTCGCCATGTGGTCAACACCTCGCTAGATCTAGTTACGAAAACAAACTGATTCAGTGATCGCACGCACTGCCTTTCTTCAAAGAAATGAGGCTAGCGAAATGCAGGTCTCTTACACTTCTTCTTCTTCTTCTTTCTTTTGACTGCCGCCTTCAGCAAGGTAAAGATTCTGCAGACGTGGAGAGAGGTTGCGAAGAGGTTTGATTTGTCAGGATTCAGAAGGAAAGCCAGATTATCAGCGGGAATATGGTCTGGATAAAAACGGGGGGGGGGGGGGTTGGGTAGAGGCGGGATCTGGGGAGGAGGGGAGAGGTGCTAGATCTGGGATTTGAAGGCTTCCAGGGAGGGGCTGAGAGCGACCTCGGCTGGGAGCGAGTTCCAGTCAACGATGGTGCATGGGAAGAAAGACTTCTGGCGGTAAGCTGTACGGCATGATGGTAGCTGGTAGGCAGCTGCGTGGAGGAGTCTGATGCTTCTAGCGGTAAGGTTGGTGGTGGGGTGGTTTCGGGTGTTGATCGTCAGCAGACCATTGGTGTATTTATACATGGTGATGAGATGGGCTTTACGGCGCCGTTCTTGGAGTGTGGGCCACTGCAGGTGTTCCAACATGGTGTCCACGCTCGAGGTCTTCCGGTGGCGGTTGACAACCCAACAGGCTGCTCTGCGCTGCACAGCTTCGAGGCGGTCCACGTCCTTGCTGTAGTAGAGATTCCACACAGGGCTTGCGAATTCCACGGAGGTGCGGACCAGGGCAGAGTAGGCTCGCTGCCTCACCTCCTGAGAGCCGACTCGCAGGTTGCGGCGAAGGAAGCCGAGCATTTAGTTGGCCTAGTTGGTGACATTCGAGACGTGAGTGTCCCACGTCAGGTCGTGGGACAGGGTCACTCCGAGGTACTTGGCCTCTTTGACGGTGCTGAGAGTGTGGCCGTGCAGTTTGTAAGAGCATGTCTACACACTCAGTGTCAAAACGCTAGAGGCAATGCGATGCGAAGTTGAAGACAACGCTCTTCGGCTCAGCCGTTTTCTGCTCATTCCGTTTTGTAAACATTACGGCAAGTCGCATGGGAGTTAACTCTGGAATCTGCAGTCGATTTTTAACATTTTAAATGAGCGATTTCAGCGAACTATTCATTTGACAAATAAATAGTATTGATAATGTGGTATACTCTCTCTGCGCTGTGAGTTCAGTTCAGTTGAGAGTTCAGTTTAGTGTCAGTTCTGGCAGTTCAGTGTTTGGAATAAACAGATTGACTTTGCCTTGGTTCGAGTCCACTCCTGTTCACTTCACTTCACTTGTCCCGTTGACTGGACGACCGTTGGGGCACCACAGATGATCTGGCAACCAGCTCCTGTAGCTCTTGGCTATTGACCCGTCCACAGCCACGCCCCTTTCTCGCTGTAGCTCGTGTGGTATCACATGCAGGCGGCAAATGGCTTCCACGCTAACGCCGACTGACTCGTTGCGTTGTATTCCAGACAGCATTTGTGTCTCATTTTTGGCAGACAGTGAGAAGATTTCTCAGACTGATAGACAGGGGTATGAATAAATACTACTCATGTTATTTAGACGAAATTAAGGTCTATGAGCAAGAGGATTCAACGGTGGAGGTGACAGCTCGGGAAGTGGAGGTGGTGCTGGCATCTGCGTGACAATGAGTGTCGTATCTGTCTGTTGTCAGGTGCCTGTAAAGTGTTGATCAAGTGTTCCAGTGATCAGGTAAAGTTTAAAACGGATTGAGCGCCTCGGGTTGGTGTAGAGTCACTATACTACTACCTTCACTAGTTGCATTGATGAGAAAGAAATTTACCAACCACGCTCGATTCGAAGACTTGATCGAGACAGGGGTGAACCTTTGCTCTTCGCTTATGTTGGATGGGATATATTCTGTTCTAATCCTGGAGCTTTGTATAACCGTGCTCTACCCAAAATCTCAGAACTACCATCACGACAGAAAATCTGTGTAATGAGATGGTAAGGTACATCAGCATCATCCTCGCCATGAAGCGTTACTGTACGTCTATCCTCACTCAACCCTCACGCTCCCTCCCAAAATTTGCTTCCTGAAGCCTAGAAATGAATAAACGTATGTTAAACAACAGTAATGTTCAATTTCAAATGCAGATCTGAGACTCACCCCCGCGCAGACTCCTTTGTTTTTATTAAGCCGGTTGAGATTTAGCTGATCATGTGGCCGGCAGCATGCCTTGATCCACGCCATGGCATCGGCTCATCTGCTTTTTACAGAGGGAAATTGGTGCAATTTGCCTCCTACTATTTTATCGGGATATCGTTGATCACCAGAGCATGTGCCCCACTGGCAGTGAACAACCATTTTGTTGTGGTTGTGCGATAGGCTAGAACCGAAGCGAAAACGCGTGATGGAGTCAAAGAGACGCTGGTTCCAGACAGTGCCGTATTTGTGATACCAGTGTGAGCAAGAGAAGTCTGCGCTGAAAACAGACTAGTTCCACGCCAGCGATTGTCTAAGCCCAGCGACCGCGTGGGCCGTATGGATGGGTCTATACTTCATTGACGACGAGGACTGAGGATGCCGACCTTCGGCCGTTGGCAGGAGTTTAGCCTCGAGGAGGAGGAGGATTGGGAGCAATACATCGCTCGCATGAAGCACTACTTCTCTGCCAACGACATCGATGATGCAAACAAGCAGAAAGCGATTCTTCTGAGTGCATGTGGGGCAAGTACCTACAAGCTCATGTGTGATTTGCTTGCGCCAGCTCAACCAGGGGATAGATTGTTTGACGAACTTGTAACTGTCGTTCAGAATCACCTGAAACCAAAACCATCTGAAATCGTGCAGCGTTTCAAGTTCCACACTCGCGTACGTCACGAGATCGAGACGGTCTCGATTTGCTGGAGGAATTACGTCATTTGTCACGCGACTGTAATTTCACAGGCGACTCACTGGAGTCAATGCTGAGAGACAGACTGGTGTGTGGCATAAACCATGACCAGATCCAGAGGCGCCTCCTGGCAGAGAAAGAGCTAACTTTTGCCAAAGCACTAGAGATGGCCACTGCGGTGGAACTAGCAGAAAAGAGTGCGGTGGATTTGCGAGGAGGGGCGGCTAGGGCAACCGCTTGTGGAATGAAAGAGACTTGTCAGTGTTGACGAAGTGAGCAGTTCGGCAAGACTTGTATCGTTACAATCGTCTGCCTTATGGGGTGTCCTCAGCTCCAGGGATTTTTCAGAGGACGATCGAGGGCCTGTTGAGAGGCCTGGCCGACGTGTACGTCCGCATTGATGACATCCTGGTGGCCGGAAAGACCCGCGCTGAACACCTGACAACATTGCGGACAGTGCTACAGCGCCTGAAGGAGGCCAGGGCGAAGCTGAAGAAGAAAAAGTGTGTCTTCATGGCCACAGAGGTGATCTACTTGGGTCTGAAGATAGATCAGACAGGGATCCAGCCGGTGCCGGAGAAGGTGAAGGCGATCCAAGAAATGCCTCAACCCACAGACGTGAAAAAACTGCAGGCCTACCTGGGAATGGTGAACTATTATTCCCAGTTCCTGCCCCAGCTCTCCACAGTACTGGCTCCCTTGTACACTCTGCTACAGAAAGGAGTGAAATGGTGTTGGGAAGATCAACACAAGCGAGCGTGGACTAACTCAAAAAGACTGCTCCAGTCTGGTCGTTCATTTCGACTCCACCAAGGATATCATCCTCTCCTGTGATGCGTCCAACTATGGGGTTGGAGCGGTGATCGCACATCTAATGGAAGATGGCAGTGAACGGCCAGTTGCGTTCGCATCACGCACCATGAACGGCGCTGAGGAGAACTACAGCCCGGTGGAGAATGAGGCTTTGGCCATTATCTTTGGCATAAAGAAGTTCCATCAGTATCTCTATGGACAGAAGTTTGAGATCGTCACCGATCACAATCCACTGTTGGGACTAATCGGTTAGAACAGGCAGATACCAGCCATGGCCGCAGCCAGGATTCAAAGATGGGCTATCATGCTTGCTGCATATGAATATCAGCCGAAGTTCAAAGAGGGCAAGAAACACAGCAACGCGGATGGCCAGTGGGGGTGAAGCCTGAAAGGGGAGAGACAGTCCTGCTGATGGAGCAGGTGGAGACGATGCGTGTTACAGCCAAGCAGATCCGACAGTGGACGAGCTCAGACCCTGTGCTGTCAAGAGTGAAGGATTTTGTCCAGAAAGGCTGGCCTGAGCGTAGCGACGACAAGAGCGTCCAGCCATACTTTGCTCGGACGACGGAGCTGAGCCTGATGGATGGCTGCTTACTATGGGGAACATGGGTGGTGGTCCCGCCCAGGGGACGCAAGCGCTTGTTGGAAGACTTACACGAGTCACACCCGGGCATGACGAGGATGAAGGCGTTGGCGCTCTCATACATATGGTGGCCGAACCTGGATAGCGACATCGAGGCGACGGTGCGTGGCTGTCCGGTTTGCCAGGCTCACAGGAACATGCCCAGTTCAGCCCCTTTGCACCCGTGGGAATGGTCGAATCGACCTTGGAGTCGGCTGCATGTGGACTATGCAGGTCCCTTTCAAGGGAAGTTGTTTCTGGTCATCATTGACGCTCATTCTAAGTGGATGGACATGAATTCGAGCACATCCACGGCGACTATCGAGAAACTCCGTCAGTCATTCGCCATCCACGGCTTACCCGACACCCTGGTGTCAGACTGTTATGGTCGGTGACCATTTAGAATACCTAATGAGAAGGATTTCCAAGACGGTTCCTGTAACGATTCCTTTATTCACGAATCCGTTATGACGAGTCTAGGGACGTCACTTTTGATGTAATCTTTCCCAATGGAGTTGCTTCCCTTGATAAACAATGTGATCGGGAGATAAACATTACATCCCTCTTCTTATGGAAAGAAAGAATTATGGGGAACAAATTATGAGGGAAAAACTTCAATGTACATGGATAATGTTATGGGACACATTAAGCATTAACATTTAAAAATCCTGTTTGTCTTCCATGGTTGTATCACTGGTGTAACGTGTACTGGCTGTTTGCTCATATGTATGTTGATACAAGTCCACGTCCTGAAATATGCCTATCCGGTTAATGTGTTGTGTCCTGCGTGTCTGATCATATAGATGTAGATATAGGTGTGCCTACAGATCCAGTCTCTTGGGACTCTTCACTGCTCGACCTGATCTGGTTGTGTAATTTCCAAGTGTTGGTACTGGTCTGGGGGCTGAGTCTGTATTTTCTTGAAACTCTGGTTCCATTCTGTCTGTGAGGCTTGGTGGGGCTTCTGGAACTGGTGTTGGCGCACGTTGCTGTAATGTTGGTTGTTCTGGTGTTGATGCTCGTGGCCTGAGGAAACGTCGATTGCGGGTGTAGGTACCACCGTCGTTTGTCTCCACTTGGTATGTTCGTGGGGTGCTCTTCAAGTTGGTGACAGTAGCTGGTTTCCATGCATCTCCTTTGAAGAGTTGGACATTTACTGTGTCACCAGGTTTCAGTGGTTTCAGAGGGCGAGCGGAGCGGTCGTAGTATTTTTTCTGTGTTGCCTGAATCTGCTGTCGTCTGGAGGTTACTTTGTTTGGATTGATGGTGGTAGGTTGTAGAGTTGTTTCGGCAGCTGGCAGGATGGAGCGGAGCTGGCGGCCCATTAGAAGTTGAGCTGGTGAGGCGAGGTCATCCACAGGAGTACATCGATACTCGAGCAGGGCAAAAAGTGGATTGGCTCCATCAAGTTTTGCTTTGGAGAGGATGCGCTTAGCTGTTTGGACTGTCTTTTCTGCCAACCCATTGGACTGCGGGTAACCTGGGCTGGAGGTGATGTGGCTGAAGTCCCATTTGGTGGTGAAATCTTGAAACTCCTTGGCGGTGAACTGCGGACCGTTGTCGCTCATCACGGTCTCTGGGATGCCATGGCGAGCAAAATGTGCCGATAGTTTCCTGATGACTGCATGGGAAGTAGTTGTAAGCAATTCATCAATTTCGAAAAAAACGGCTGTAGTAGTCTACGGTGATTAGGAAATTTCTGTTGCTCCATGTGAACAAATCTGTGCCGATCTTCTGCCATGGACGAGATGGAGGCTTGTGAGGGATCAGTGGTTCCTTTGAGTTGGATTTGCTGAGTTTGGAGCAAACGGGGCAGGCGGTGACTGTTTGGTGAATCTGGTTTGACATGCCTGGCCAGAAGAGGATGTCTCGGGCTCGCTGCTTGGTCTTCTCGATGCCCAGGTGGCTGGCATGTATCTTCTGCAGCATCTCTGGTCGCATTGCTTGAGGTACGAGGATCTTCTCGCCCTTGTAGATGATTCCATCGATGATGGAGAGTTCATCTCGGATGTTCCAGTACTCTCTGATGCTGTTTTTGCAGGTGTCGCGCTTGTGTGGCCAACCTTCTTGTATGGTTTTCATGAGGTCTTGAAACTGGAGATCTTCTCCGGTGGAGGTCCTTAGCTGATCCATCTTGGAGTTGGAGACAGGTAGATGTCTGGTGATGTAGTGGACGTACTCGTCGAGGTTTTTTGCGTTACTTGTGTCTTGTGGTTCTGCTTGGATGAAGTTCCTTGACAGCGTGTCGGGGACGGGTATGTCCTTTCCGGGTACATGGACAATTTCCAGGTCGTACTTCTGGAGTTGGAGGAGCATGCGTTGCAGGCGAGGAGGGGCTGCTGCAAGTGGCTTTTTGGTGATGCTCTCCAGGGGCTTGTGGTCAGACTCTACTCTCTGACTCTGTGTCCATAGATGTACTGGTGGAAACGCTGGCATCCGAACCATATGGCATAGAGCTCTTTTTCTATTTGAGCATAGTTCTGCTCTGTTGGAGTCAGAGATTTTGATGCGAAGGCTATTGGCTTCCCGTCTTGAAGGATTGTTGCGCCAAGGCCATGCTTGCTTGCATCTGCTTGCAGGGTGGTTATTTTTGCTGGGTCAAAGAAGGCAAGCACGGGCTGACTGGAGATGATTCGCTTCGTCAGTTGGAATGCTTTGTCTTGCTGTTGGTCCCAGATGAATTCGCTGTCTTCTTTCAGGAGTTGTCGCATAGGTTGGGTGACTTCTGAAAGTTGTGGTGCAAATTTGGAGAGGTAGGTTACCATTCCCAGGAAGGTTTGGAGTTCTTTTTTGTTGTTTGGCTGTGCCATTTCTTCGACAGCCTTTACTTTGGCAGGGTCTGGTTTTAGTCCTTCGGCGGACATGATGTGGCCAAAGTACTTGACTTCTTTGGCTGCGATGATCAATTTGTCTTGGTTGAACTTCAGGTTCCTTTCTGTGGCTCTCTGGAGTGCTGCTCGTAGGTTCTGGTCGTGTTCTTTGCGGGTACGGCCAGTGACGAGGATGTCATCTACTAGAGTTGTGACTCCTGGGATTCCTTCGAAGATCTCATCCATTTTTCGTTGGAACTCATCTTGGGCATTGACAAGCCCAAATGGAAGCCTGTGGAATCGGTAGCGTCCGAAGGGTGTGTTGAAGGTAGTGAGAACAGATGATTCGTCGCTTAGCTTCATTTGCCAGTAGCCAGACAGTGCATCAAGTTTGCTGAAATACTTCGCACCTGCTGTTTTGGGAAAGTGCGTCTTCCAGAGTAGGCATCGGATAATGTGGCCTTTTAATGGCTTTGTTGAGGTCTTTTGGGTCAAGGCAGATCCTGAGTTTTCCGCTTTGCTTCTGGACGATGACCAGAGAGTTGACCCAGTCGGTTGGCGATGTTACTCTGGAGATTATTCCAGATTTCTCCAGTTCTTGGAGTTCAGTTTTCAGCTGATTTCTGATGGCAAATGGTACTCGGCGTACTGGATGGACGACAGGGGTTGTGTCTCGCTTGAGGTGGATTTTTACTTCACCTTCAAGGCATCCGAAACCTGTGAAGAGGTGTTTGTATTCTTTCAGGATGGTGTCCTTGGTCATGGGCTCTTCTGAGGCATCCACGGAGAGAATGAGCTGGATCAGCTGCAGATCTAGGCAAGTGCGTAGTCCTAGGACTGGCTCAGAGTGGCCCTTGATGTCAACAATGTAGAAACGGCTTTGGATGCTGTGACTTTTGTAGGTGCATGGGACCTCAACGTATCCTCGGACGTCCAGAGGCTGTCCTGAGTAGGCAACAAGGCGCTGTTGAGTATCTCTCAGTTTAGGTGGCTTGGACAGGGTCTTGAATACTGAGACAGGGATGACGTTGACTTGAGCTCCAGTGTCGATCTTGAATCGTATGGTTTTGGTCCCCACCTTGATGTCAGCGTATGCCGCGTTTTTGTGCTTCTGCTGGTTGTCGATGGCATCGATCATCAGCTTTCCATCCTGGTTGTCACTGTCGTCGTTGTCGTACTCGTCTTCTTCCTCCACGTTGTGGATTTTCTTGCTGTGCTTTTTCCGTAAGCAAACGGCAGCAAAGTGGTTCTTTTTATTGCAGTATGAGCAACTCTTTCCAAATGCAGGGCACTGCCTCTTGCCATGAGTGCCGCCACAGTTTCTGCAGGTCTTGTGCCTTATCTCTGTGTGTTTTCTGGCGCTTCTGCGTGTGTGAAGGGAATCGACTGTGGTGGTGACAGACATTGATTGCAGTTGTTTCTGTGTGACTTCGAAAGTATGGGCAATGTCTATTGCCGTAGTCATTGTTAGAGCGTCTCCTTCATTTAGGAGCTTCTCTCTGATGGTTGTGGAGGCGATGCCTGCCACTATTTGGTCCCTTACCCGCTCCTCCGGTTTATCGAACGAACAGTCTTTTACTTTGTTTCTCAAGTCTGTGACGAACGCGTCAAAGGTTTCGTCCTGTCTTTGTTCGCGTTTTTGGAAGAGGTAGCGGGAGAAAACGGAGTTTTTTCGAGGAAGGGTATGTTGTCCAATTTTTCATAAAGAGTATTGATGGACTTGCTTTCTTCTTCTGTTAAATTCCATGAGTTGTAAATTTCTC
>JAWQFJ010000003.1:0-5000 GCA_034096865.1 Theodoxus fluviatilis
TTTTTCTTTATCCATAAGAACAATAAAAATACAGCCAGAGAACTACCAGAATCGGCGATAGGCCCTGGACGCCTAAGCAAGCCGAAGAATTCTATTCTATTCTATTCTATTCTACACACACACACACACACACACACACACACGCACACACACACACACACACACAAAGTATGCCACTGTCTGTCCGTCTGTCTGAATGTGTCTGTGTCTGTGTATGTCTCTGTCTCTCCCCCTCCCCCCTCTCTCTTTCTCTATCTTTTCTCTCCCCCTCCCTCCCTCCCTCTTTCCCCCTCTCTCTTTCCTCTCGATCTCTCCTTCACCTTTTCTCTTTTTCTCCGTTGTGAATTGTACCAGCCGAGCTTCGGCAAGAGGTGTCTCTGTGTCTACCGCTGGTATGCTGCTCTCGGTGAATCACTACAGCTGCTGTATCGATCTAAGCAGGATTTTCCCGAAGATAAATCAGCCGACATAAATAATGTCGTCTTTGAATTATTCTATGACATGTTTCACGTCAGCTGTCATTTGGAGTGGCGATCTCAAAGTATTACCGCCATCCCGAACTGTGTGTCAAGTTCAACACAAGCCGGAACCTATTTGTGCCGTTCAGGGAGCTGGGAGTTGCGGCAACACTCGAGTGCTATTTATGTGGAGCAGCGCGATAGCTTTTGCAGAATTTTCTTTGGTGATAAAGGATACCTGTGGCAAATCTTAGCACTCAGTTGTATAGCAATGAGACTTGTGAGCATGGGTAAGCAAGTCACTGCCAGTTGGCTTGCTGCTGCTAATTAAGCCTGGGAGAATATGTCAATCATACGAGTCGGGAAAATCAGTCAGTAATAACCTCTAAACACTTGATCGGATAAGTCAAGGCAGTCCTGTAATTCAGAGTTCTGTCTTAAACCTTGAACACCTGAGAGAAATTTCGATGTGTGTGTGTGTGTGTGTGTGTGTGTGTGTGTGTGTTTGTTTGTTTGTGTGTGTTTGTGTGTGTGTGTGTGTGTGTGTGTGTGTGTGTGTGTGTGTGTGTGTGTGTGTGTGTGTGTGTGTGTGTGTGTGTGTGTGTGTGTGTATTTTTGTGTGTGTATGTGTGTGTATGTGTATTTGTGTGTGTGTGTGTGTGTGTGTGTGTGTGTGTGTGTGTGTGCATGTGTGTGTGTGTGCGCGCGCGCGCGTCTGTGTTTTATGATGATTACGAATATGCCAGCTCATCTAAGGCCACTGGAACCTTTTGTGTACGAGCTCATCTCTACGACGGCCATATTTTCAGTCAGGTCAAACCCTGCGTTCCGTTGACTCTGCTTCATCTCTGCTACAGTGTAGCAGGGTCACGAGTTTCGATTGGTCGGTTTCTTTAATTACTTTAAAAGCACGTTACCATTAAAAGTAGAGGGTTTTGGAGGCCCTCTTTGGATACATGAATTCCGTAAAATGATTTCACATTCAATTATATCCCTCGTGATCAAATAGACAACTTCATAAAAGCATTAGGGTCGAAAATCCATTAATAACAAAAGGGAGGTAACCATCACCAGTCATAGAGGAAGGTCAAGGGAATCCAAACATGTGTGTCGTCTGCTAAATCGTTACACTCATGGGTATAAATGCCGACGTTTACTACAACTATCAAACCAAGACATACAATCCACTCTGCAACGGTGATGAGAGCACGAAAACATTTATTTCTTCGAAATTTGACAGCAATCGGCACGTTTGCCACTTCCATGGTATGTAAACTCCATGGTTTGAAGCATGTTTACCGTGCAAGTCCGTAGATTGACTTCCAATTAGTTCTGTTTAGTATGAGCCAATCAAATGCGGCTATGAGTTCTGTAGCTTCATTGTTGCTAGGCACAGCAGGTGGCGCACTCTAGTGTGAAGCAGTTAGAGCTCCTTCTGAGACGCTCGAGCTGCTGCGCGACCTTGACAGGAAGTTGACCTCTGCCACTGGCTGAAACGTCACCAAAGATTGTGTATGAATGATTTTCGACCCTAATACTTTTATTTAGTCGTTTCTTCGATCAAGAGTGATAAATGTGAGTGTAAAATAATATTGGGGATTCGTGTATTCAAAGAGGGCCCCCAAAACCCTATACTTTTAATGATAATGTGCTTTAAAAGTTATTAAATCAAACCAACCAATCAAAACTCTTGAGGCTGCTACACCGTAGCAGAGATGAAGCAGAGTGCAACGGAACGCAGGGAAAGCCTCATTTTGAACCACGCAGGTGCAGCACTCGTTTAACAGGTTTCTTTCACGACACCGGTGTCATTATTGTGACAATAACAGACATGCACGCAATACTCTCGAAGCAAACATTTTTGATGATCACGAGCTGTAATTTTAGCAACCAGTTTCCACAGGTGGGTGACAAAGATTGTCTATTTTTCTGTCCGTCCGTCCATCTGTCTGTCTATTAGTCTGTCTTTGTCACAACATGATTACAAACGTCTCTCTTTGAGAGAGCTTTGACTTGCCTATCAGGAAACTTGTGACTTTTACATTTGCTGCCAGTTGAAAAAGTGACTGGAAGGTGAATAGCTTCTTTTATTTGTACAGTTTTTCCCAGACGAAAGCTTTTTTGTTCATTTGTTTCTTTAGTTGTCTTCGAAATAAGTTTGTTTTTGGTTGGAAACAACATGTTTGTTTGTTGGTGTCTCGAGCAAAGGCACCCAAAATACTAAAACAATGCCAGTCACTGATGATTGCCTGCAAGCTCAACGTTTTGCAGTACAGGTATCAAAAGCACTGAATAGTTGCTCACCTCACATGTTGTATGATAGAGTTATTGGAATAGATGCTGCATGTCCTACCTAGAGGTGGACTGAGCAAACTGCCTGGCTAGCTACCTGCAACCGAATGACGGCAGCCAGCAACTCAGTGGCTTTGAAAAGGCATGGACGATGTTCCTATCGTGCATGGATTTGGTTGTGATTGGAATTATTACTCTCTTTTCTTTTCTTTTTTAAAATAATTTTTGGAGATTTCTATTCAGAAAGGGAAGTACACACATACAGCTGGCTCAAAATAGATGTTTGGTACAATGGTGATGCAAAAACTACATCTTGAGCAGTTTGCACAAAAACAACAAAATATGAAAAGAAGAAGACAAGAAAAAAGAGAGCATGAAAAAGTGTATCTACAATTAAATGCTGTAGACGTCATGGGGGATGGTGAGGGAGATGACATCTGGAATGGGAAAACTGGTGAGTGGGGGGGGGGGGGGGGGGTAGGGGGAAGAGGGAGGTGAGTGGGGGGAGAGCGGAGTGGGGGGGGGGGGGCAGGATCAGGAGGGATTGGGTGAAGGGTCTTTTTGTTATTGTATGTATTATATTTATATTGGTAATACTCGTGACCACTTGCTTTGGCATTTTCCCATTGTTCCATTTCTGAAAGCAACTGCTTCCTCGGGAATTATTACATTCTGCGCACTTCACGATTCAGTGACAGCAAGGTTGCACGATCTGGTTCTTTTAGGCCTTGACTTACCATCGCTGTTCTCGCAAAGAGGGTATCGAGTCAGCCTTCCTCACGTTGCCGTTGTCTGCTCAAGCATCATCGTTAAAATGGTTGTTGCGGTTTTCATATCACTGTCTCTGGTCAGCTGTGGATGGTGCATGGACTTTACGAAGGGGCAGCTCAGGGTCAGGGACCTTTACTTTTCTAGCGAGAAACTTCTTGATTGCATCGCCTATTCTGAATTTGATTTGCCTTGGTCATTAATAAGACTGACTTCAGTCACTTGTAGTCGAAGCGTGACGTTGGAGTTGACACACTTTTTCGTCATGAAGGTCATTCTTCAATGAATGAAAAACAATGCAGTCTAGATATGTTTACAAGTGAAAAGCGCGCTTCAGGATGTCAAATCTCAAAACGATCAAACTGATTCTATTTTCATAATACACTTTGGGTGGTGAGGAGAGGAGGGTGAGAGTGGAGACTAGAACTATATATGATGACTACGTGATCTCACGTGATCTTCTATATTCAGAGGTATGCACATACACTGACGTGATACTGAAAGCGGAGAAGAGAGGCACATTCGAAACGGAAACGAAAGACAGAATCAAGCCGTAAATCATATAGTTTGGATAACTCCCGGTGGCAGGGACAAACAGTAGTGTGCAGGAGTCCATCAGCCTCGGTCTGGTCCTAGCCGGTGCAGACACGAGATAAGCTTGAATTAGTGTCACGTTTGTCTCAAATGAATGCAGTGTTGCTGGCGACCTGGCGTCAGTGTGCGATCTTTGCAGTTGAATCCGGATAGGATTTCTGTGGACTTGAGACGACCTCCTAATCAATGAAAGAAGGTGTAATCGAGTGCAGCTGAGTTCAGTTTTAAAATAAGCATGGCCCATAAAAGCATAAACATTTCATGACAACTTTTCAACTCTACAATACTCTCTCCTTGTCTTCGAGCCCCCCCCCTCCCCCCCTCCCCCCCTCCCCCCCCCCATGGCCCCGCACCCCCACCCCGGCTCCATTGGCTCCCCCTACAGTCTCCTCTAGGCCCCCTGACCCTCTAGGCCCCCTGACCCTCTAGGCCCCCTGACCCTAGGACCCCTGACCCGCTGTTCAAGGTGCAAAACGTAAGAAGTGACAGCAGCGATCGGAGTTCGTGGGATCTATTTCGTAAGAGAAGAAATGATGGGAAGTATCATTTTAAATAATCACCGTATCTGTTTATACAGGCTCTTCGAACGGACTGTCCCACCAATCACTGACTCGCTAAGTCTGCGAGACGAAAGCGCACGGAGGTATTGTATGGTTATAAATAATGCAAAATAATCATCACAGCCGGTGTTCATAATAAGAATAATACCGCAGTAATTCTGTCCACCATTACGCTTAAATCCTCAGTGGTAACACAAATATTCTTTTCGGACGTACACTGCTATGTTCCTAATGCAGAGCCTGCGTGGGAAAGACAGAAAAAGTTTCGCGCTTCAGGTGCACATCGAACCAGCGACCTTCTATGGAACGTCTGTTTGCTCTAAGTGTT
>JAWQFJ010000003.1:10000-15000 GCA_034096865.1 Theodoxus fluviatilis
ACACACCAGAGATACAGTTCACCAGAATGTAGCGCACTATAGGTCGTTCACCTCATGTTTCGGGGTGTTCTCAAAACTATTTATCCCACTGCAAGCAAAATCCCACGAGCGAACAGACGACTGCGCGAATGTTTTGATACCGCACGATAACACTCGTCTGATTCTTCGCAGACCAAAGCTGGATTGGCCTAAACAGCAAAGTTAACTCGCCCCTGGCCCCAAATACACTAATGTCAACGTCCTGCCTGACTCTCTATGAATGAAGAGACAGTCCAAACGAGCCGAAAAGCGTCTGCACAGTGCTGCCTCGTTTTCGCGCGTGATGACCTTTGCCGTGGTACGCCAAAAATCCGAATCTAAATATACATCCGAACAAGAGACATAAATAGATCTGGAAATCCCAAAGTAAGGGACGCAACTGTGTGTGACTGCTCCTTCATCCGACCAAGAGACATAAATAGATCTGGAAGCGACTCTGGACAGCGTGAACTGAGAATTCCAGGCCCAAGTTGGGGTTGACCTATTTTCACAGTTCAGCCGGCCGTTACCAAGGGGAGTCTGTAGGTGCTGGCCATCTCCGGTTCCACTCGCATGTGGCCAGAGATCAACAAAATCGTCCCCACTATTAATAGATATCGGGAAAAGCGTCGATTGACCTGGGAAACCCGCTGAAATCCAAATGTAGAAAGGCGCGAACCAACTGTCCAATGAGCATGGCGAAATTATCTAATGGCGCGAAAGTGACATCAGATCTATTCATATCGACCAATGACAGTCTCTTGTTCGGATGTATATTTAGATTCGGATTTTTGGCCCCGTCTAGCAATGTCTGGAATCACCACCCCTAAACAGACTTGTGCACGATCGCAGATCGGTCGATCGGAGACGGTCGAGTCGAGCGAGACGTATTGCTGGATGTTGTTTGCAAGCGTGTGCCTGCCCGAGCTTGCCCCTGATGCCTGACGTCAAGATGAAACACTTTTCTTCGTCTGTGCCTATGCATGTGCATCGCGCCGCTTCCTGCAGCTCCCACACTTGGCTCCGTCCAAACATGCGCCTCTCTGGTCCTTTCGAAATCTTCCAGAGTTAAACGTGCACTGACACCTTATGGCGCCAGTGTTACGATTGGGCACGAATGATTAATAACCTTAGGTGCAACACATCTTAGCTTGTGGTGATCGATGCTCTAAATAAAGCTGAAATGGTCGTTGTCCCCAACATTCGGGGACAGAGTACTCGGAGTACTCTGTCCCCGAATGTTGGGGACAACGACCATTTCAGCCTAAATAAAGCGGTATTGATAGCAGTTGGTGAGACGTTTGAGAGAAACGACAAATTTGCCATTTACAATATTTGTAAAGAGATTTGCATGAAGACGCTGTGGGAAAAATAAATACGAGACAGCATCAGTAAAATTATTTTTACGGCACATTAAACCCGTCCTACCCTCTTTGCCATAAGACTGTTCTACTGCTCTGTAGCTCTTCGTAGCACTTGCAATGTCGCAACATGTAATGTTATGAGCACATTTAATCACTGTCAACACAGACACTTGCTATGACATCCACATGATCTTGCTGCAGAATTTGATTGGTTGATACAAATATCTCAGAACTAAAGAAACAATGGAATTCCGCGTTGAAGAACAGCTTAATGCGTTGACCCCAAAGCCCAGTAGCCATTGCCAGAAGTTGAGCGGTTTCAGTTGTATATTGCACTCCAACTCTCCCTGCTTTGGTTGCAAGATATAAAACTGTCGGTAGTTACTTTATGCTCAGGCCAACGTATTGCCAACTGCCACAGTCCAGCTGCGTGGTATCACTGCGTGCTGGATACCTGCTGTCACCCATTCCATTAGAATGGGGAGTTTCCGTGAGGTCTCTTCAGCCCAAGCTTTTTTCGTGGCTCAATGGGCTTCCCACCTGTCGCCCACAACACGTGGCTCAATGGGCTTCCCACCTGTCGCCCACAACACGAGGATCGATGACTAATGAGGGACAGCGTGTCCACTGGGACCGAGAACGGGTCTCCTGCACACTTCCAGGTCCGAGGGGCGGTCTCCGTGCCTGGACAGTCTCGTGGCATCCAAGGCAGCGGAGGATGGAATGGTAAGGCACGGACAGTTACACTTGCGGAGGATGGAATGGTAAGGCACTTGCAGAGGACAACGTCAGGCAGGAAGAGAGTGCATCTCAAAATCTCGCAACTTCGGAACCAAGAGCGGCTGTCGACACCGGAGGTCGAGAGCCCATGACTGGGCAGACGAATATCATGAGAACAGGAGCTGCAACCGTCACCTTTTCAGAAACAACGTCAAGGTCGTAGCCTCCGTGGCGCAGGATTCAACGACCTGAACCCATCATATCCAGCTTTGCTTAATTAAGGCTAGTCCTGGACGAATCGTGAGGAGCAAATGCACACCGGTCTGGGGAAGAAAGAAAGAAGGGGTAGACTACTCAAGCGAGACCTCAGCTATAATGGGTTTGCCACCTTCGCGTGCGGAATCCCGATCCCAGTTCTTCAAAGAGCAAACTGATAGCAATCACACGGCAGAGAAATGTAAAAACCACTGCACTGTCTCGATTGGCTATCATTCTGGCGTGGTTTGTGACAATTCCGTGAGATATTCGTATGTTCTTGTATGTAAAAATAAAATGGCAAGGGGGTGCTTTTAGAGGGAAGATGCAAAATGTTTCGAACCTGAATCTTTAATGTCGGGGGGGGGGGGGGGGGGGGGGGAGGAGGGGTCAGTTTCTTTAGGCATATGAAGCACGCATAATTATTGTGACTGATGAAGAGATAATGCGGTTGGTACATTTGTCAAATTCAAAACCATATCTGGCACCACTTTTTTGGAACCTTGCTGTGCATAGTACTTAGCACACTCATCTGCCTTCTCACTATGCAAGGTCCGAATGTTTTTGAGGCGCTCACCTTCCTACATCCTTCTCCCAGCCTTTCAACTGCAAACTGATCTATGACCTACCGTGAACTGTATTAGCAGTAGCATCGCCATAGAATAATTTTTTAATGGTAAAGGCAAAACGCTTAGACAAGATTCAACACACCGAATTACTGGCGCCTTTTCAAAACCAAAGAAGTGTCTGTATGCCTCCCCTTTCATCTCGAAAAGGGTTTACTCTGCAATTGGATTGTTTTGACCCTTGAGATCTCGGTGCTTGCTATAGCACCTTGTTCTGCGGGAAGAAGATTTCAAAAGAGACCCGTATAGAGCGACATTCGGAATGGAATATAAATGTCACTGAAACCATTCTTCTTGTTCGTCCTTCGTTTCAGAAGATGACCATGGCATTAGTCAGGTAGAGTGTCTGTGACCGTGGGTCCGGGGGTGGCTGCCGAGGTCTATTCGCGCCCGGAAACCATCTTACTGCAGACATATTAGGAGGGACATTCTATTGCCCAGTTTTTACCATGCTGTTGAACCATTGTAGTAGTTTATCATAATTAAAGTAACATGAAGGTAGCAGCATTATCTTCTAGAAGGTTGCCCACCATCACTTGCTCAAAGCTGGGCGTTAATAGTATTTGATGAATACTCTGCAATGAATGTAATACAAATGAGGAAAGATGGTAATTATCTTAGACTTAATATGATCATGTGACCAAACTTTTAAAACTGAAAATAGCTTAATGTTTGGCATGAGCCACTTGTGGTTGTTGCGTAGATAGATGCTCAGAAACGGCGTCAATTTCGCAACCTTTAAATGCTTATACATCGAACCACTGCAAGATATGCACAAACTTCATAAGTATGAAACTGGCTCGCTGATAGCGTGACACCTAGGACTCAAGCACACACCATTAATTCGCATGTGCTACTAGCACTTTGCATATATATATATACAGCTTGCCGTATGTATCTACTTGACTGTGATGGATATCCGTTTTCCTCAACATGTGTTGCGCTTATTTGTATGCCAGGCTTTGAAGTATACCGATTTGTATAAATAATGTGTATATGGTCATTATGAATCGGAGGCGTTTGATACCAGAAATGACCTTTGCGCAGTGTTGTGTCCACATGTGGAGTGGTTTATAGCCTACACACAGTCTGAAAAGGCTCCTGAGACGCATTCTTCTAAACAATATGTTAAACAAAGGAATTTGGAAGGGCGTTTCGGTGTGTGTGTGTGTGTGTGTGTGTATGTGTGTGTGTGTGTTTATGCGTGTGTGTATGTTTATGTGTGTGTGTGTGTTTATGCGTGTGTGTGTGTGTGTGTGTGTGTGTGTGTGTGTGTTTATGTGTGTGTGCGTGTTTGTGTTTATGTGTGTGCGTGTGTGTGTGTGTGATGTTATCGGTGTTATTACACAGGCGTCGTTATATAAATCGGGACTACAAAGCAAGCTGTGTCTGGTTTAGTAAATAAACTTATTACAAGAATGGACTGAGTTGAGCTGCGTATGATTACAGCGATTACACACACACAAAGGAAAAGCCCTTCCCATTTCCTTAGACTAACATATCATGGCTCTGGAGTGTACGATTTAGTTTAGAATGATCGTACTTGCAATGTGGAGTCAACGCTTACTATTTCCAATGTTGTTCCTGGTGGTGTTGAACCAACACAGCGTGAAATGAAAACACGACATGAAGATCCGAAATCGTTCATAAAGAAACACACTTTCTCAAAAAGAATCACCAACCCAAAGTTCTTCCTCACGAGTGTCCGAGGCACCAACTCTGAAGCCACAACGAAAATAGTTCCTACGCCCATGCTGTGACCCCGATTCAGTATTGACTCTGGCACAGTTCGCAATGAATGCGTAATAGACTTGACCCTTTCCTTTTCAGCATTGCGCCAAAAATAGCTCGTTCTGATACTATTTTTTTCTCTCCACTTTTTACAGAAATCATTCAGATGTAAAAACGTGTTTCCATTACAACACAAACATTTTATTTAATCGAATAAACCCTTGTTTATTGCCTCAACAAGAGTAAGTTAAGAGTTTTGTGCGAAATAGTCTTAGAACTACTTTAG
>JAWQFJ010000003.1:25000-32500 GCA_034096865.1 Theodoxus fluviatilis
AATTTTCCATAGAACGTGATAACGCAAACATTGCGGAAGAGTTACATGATTACACATACAAGGTAACACGATTTCCTAAAGAAAGGATAAGACCTAACCAAGGATAGAGTGTTGCCCTTTGAGTTTAATTGCAATATAAAGTACTTGTAAGCAGTCCAAGCAACCTTCCGTGCACTTGACCGTTTTTTGACCGCTACACTGCTTGGTCCTGTCTCTGCCTCGACTGACCGCGCACTCTGTGTCCGACCAGCGAGATCACTGAAGCGAAACACGGGAAGCAACGAAGCTTCTCGCTTCAATGCATTTCTTATGGCCTTTTGAATACTTACGGACAACCAATGCCAGTCCTCAAGGCCAGAGAGCAAAAATGCCGAATAGGACAGCTGCAAGCAACTCCTCCCACTCCCCAACACCACACACGTACACACACACACGTACACAAACGCGCGCGCGCGCACATACACACACATACACACACACAACTACACACTCACATACTCACACACACACAACTACACACACACATACACAAACCACCGCCACCACAGCCACCACCACCACCATCACCACCACAGTCACCATCACCACCACCATCACCACCACAACCATCATCACCACCACCATCCATCTCCCTCGCTTCCTTCTCTCTACCTCTGCGCCGAATGACACTACTGCTTGGGTTGTTTTGTGTCACGCATGGCTGGGCACCCCAAGTGTCACGGCAACGTGACTCTCTATCGATCGTAGGGGTGCTGGTGGTTGGGATGGCGTCAGCAGGATTCCCTAGGCACGTGTTGTGTATGGTGACTAACAAACGCCCAGCCACTGAATAGCCTGGTTGATGACAACAGTGCATCAGCACAGAAAGCAGACCTCTTTACTTGGCCAAAAAATGTGAGAGGTGTGAAATGAAAACGTAAATATCGTCGATTTTTGAGCACAGCCTTCAGACTTTTATTGTTTAAGGTCACCGGACCAAATTGAGAAGTCATCAAACATGTGTACAATAGATATGCTATAACAAATAATCCAGGAAGTTCTTTGAATACAGTTTCTGAAACGATGTTTACCACAGTCCCAAAGGCAACCCTTGGGCAGAGAGCTAAGGAATAACAATGGTGACAGAAGCAAGAATAAGTACCATCACCACCGCCACCGCTAACAACATAAAGAGAAGGAGGAGGAGGAGAAAGAAGATCCGGAGGGGAGTTCATGAAGAGTTAGCTATACAACACGCAATTTTACAAAATCATATCCACCACTCATCGCCGTAATCCTGACAATAATAAAACTGCAGTTTGTTCATGGCTTCCTCGGTATTTCAACGTCAAATTCATGATGAATATCACAAGAAGGCGGACAGCCATGCTTTCCCCCTCTGGACACACCAGAGATGGCGTTGTAGAGTGATTCCTGAGCACCACCACGACGAGAAGTTAGTCATGGTAGGGATAACAATCTTCATTGCTTGGTTTACGTTTTATTCGTGGTTTATGCCGGCATGTTGTAAACGAACTGTTAGCTTTTGACATGGTAGGACGCAGTCTGCAAACCTTTTGCGGTGAAGAGCTTGCTTGGTTGATGCTGACATGAAAATTAGCTTGTCCATTATGGTGTCTGTCCGAGTCGAGATCTCATGTTCTAAGTCACCCTATGTCGCTTTTGCTTTTTTGTACGAGTCCATCACGGCCTTATACGACAAGAATCATGGAGTGATGTTTTTTCCTTGTGTTTTAGCTAGACGACACGTCTGTTCCTAAGAGCAAAAGGGTGGTGCTGTATTTTTTGTTAACGTGGATCCTGACTTTACAGCATTGATAATGCTATTTTAAACATCTAATAAACAAAAATGCAATACAGCTGAAATTGAAATCAGTTGTCTCTTCAGGAGCGTTCTTTCACTAGACGGGGTGCATTCAGGCCTGTCTTCCAGCAGAAAAATAATAATCACGTCATTCTCTCTCTCTCTCTCTCTCTCTCTCTCTCTCTCTCTCTCTCTCTCTCTCTCTCTTTGTGTGTCTGTCTCTCTCTCTCTGTCTGTCTGTCTGTCTGTCTGTCTGTCTGTCTGTCTGTCTGTCTGTCTGTCTGTCTGTCTGTCTGTCTGTCTGTCTGTCTGTCTGTCTGTCTGTCTGTCTGTCTGTCTGTCTGTCTGTCTGTCTGTCTGTCTGTCTGTCTCTCTCTCTCCCTCTCCCTCTCTCTCTCTCTCTCTCTCTCTCTCTCTCTCTCTCTCTCTCTGACTCTGTTTTTGTTTCTTCCTTCCCTTTACATTTTCAACACACACACTCAAACACACACACACACACACACACACACACACACACACATACATACACACACACACACACACACACACACCACACACACACACACACTCACGCACTCACTCACATTCACATACACAAAAACACGCACGCACGCTCATACGCAATCACACACACATTCACACACACTCCCTCTCACACTTCTTCACTTCTCCCAAATCACTTCATCGCGTTTCTGTTGCAGCTATTACATAGAAACACAGTATCAACTTGTTACCAACTAAAATATGTATAAACAAGGCCCGGAGATGATTTGTGAAATCACTTAATTAAAAAAACAACAGGTTTTTGCATTTGAGAAGAAACCAAGTAAACTACCAATTTTTTCCCAGGAGATTTAATATGAAATTAAATATTTATTATAATTGCAATGCGTTGTGTGTTTTATAGTGTTGTGTTGCGTCAGGTTGTGTTGTGTTGTGTTGTGTTATGTTGTGATGTGTTGTGTTGTCAGATTGTGTTATGTGGTGGTTGCTTTGTGATGTGTCCGGTTGGGCTGTTTTGTGTCAGGTTATGATGTTTTGTGTCAGTTTATGATGTGTCGTGTCAGGTTATGATGTGTCGTGTCAGGTTATGATGTGTCGTGTCAGGTTATGATGTGTCGTGTCAGGTTATGATGTGTCGTGTCAGGTTATGATGTGTCGTGTCAGGTTATGATGTGTCGTGTCAGTTTATGATGTGTCGTGTCAGGTTATGATGTGTCGTGTCAGGTTATGATGTGTCGTGTCAGGTTATGATGTGTCGTGTCAGGTTATGATGTGTCGTGTCAGGTTATGATGTGTCGTGTCAGGTAATGATGTTTCGTGTCAGGTTATGATGTTTTGTGTCAGGTTATGATGTTTTGTGTCAGGTAATGATGTGTCGTGTCAGGTTATGATGTTTTGAGTCAGGTAATGATGTGTCGTGTCAGGTTATGATGTTTTGTGTCAGGTAATGTTGTGTCGTGTCAGGTTATGATGTTTTGTGTGAGGTTATGATGTGTCGTGTCAGGTTATGATGTGCTGTGTTGTGTTGAGTTGAAAAAAAACATACAGCCGTAGCCACTCGATCATCTTCGACAGCTGATGTTCAGTTTTGTTACGGTATGTTGTGTTGTGCTACAGTATGCTGTGTTGTGTTATACAATGTTGTGTTTCAGTATGCTGTGTTACATTGTGTTGTGTTAAAGTCTGTTGTGTTGCGCAGTGTAGGACTGTAGTGTCGACATGTTGTTTTCAGCGTAGCTATCAACTTGATAGCAAAATTTGCAGTTGCACTCGCATTCGAGCACCTGCAGGCATTATTCGCAGTTTTAGTTTATCTCCCAAACAGAGATCATGTTGTCGTCACTGGCGATGAGCAAGTTGGAATGTTTTCAGATGCACGTCAGATACATCCACAGAGCAAGTGGCCTCTATGTTGGTGACCTGTGAGTGTCTTCTTTGGCAGGCCCCGTGTCCAGTTTCCTGACCAACCGCTATGGATGCCGACTGACCATCATGGCGGGTGGTGTCCTGGCAGGCCTGAGTATCAGCGTCAGCTACTTCACCCCCAACATCTACTTCCTGTACTTCTCCTTCGGCATCATGGCAGGTGGGTCATGATTTTGCCACGAACTTTTCCAATGTTTGATTTATTTCATAGTTGCAGTTGTGGCGTGTAGGAGGTGATTCCGTCCTAAGTGTTTCGATAGTGTGTTTTTGTTTCTTTACTCCATTCTTCATCTCTATTGGTAACCAGGCGGCTATATATAAATCTTACTGCCAAGTGTTATGTATAGTATCCATGGCTTAAATCAGCTCTACTTCACTCATCCGATCCTGTCAAGTAGATAGCAACCTACTGCACAGTTTTCCCCACAGAGGTTTGTTGGCTCACTTCCAATTTTTATATAATCCTTGAACACCTACTAGGTGGCAGCCATCCCCTTCGCCTAGTCTACGCACATCGCTCTGTTGTCCAACCCGCTCTGGGATTTTCTGTTGAGGACCTTGGCCTGGGGTTAGGGTATTCAGTCACGCGGCCAGCCGTGCCATTATTCGAAGCCACACGGATCCCAGAATTGCATCATCGGATAAAGCGCTTAATTCGCTCTTGCCTCTACACACCCAGGACTAAAACTGGGTATCTTCGAGGGTGGTGTTGCTTCACAGTAAGCTGACTGCAGTTCGTATCTGTCTGTTGCTGTTTGCCTTCAGATGCCAGCAAACCGTTGGTCACGTGGCCGACTGACCAGTGACTAAAGCATACAACGGCTTGAGTCTCTGTTATGGGTGATAAATAGCTGTATGAGACCAATAGTTATTCATTCTTACTCGTCGTGGGGATAAGTAGGGTGGTGGTGGTGGTGGGATATGTGTGTGTGTGTGTGTGTGTGTATGTGTGTGTGTTTGTGTGTGTATGTGTGTGTGTGTGTGTGTGTGTGTGTGCGTGTTTTACCAGCCAGTTCACTTTTCTGTATTGTCGACTCAGTTATACCCTGCCTTCCTCTGGCATTGATTATAATTGGAGGCAGCTAGTTGCTCATTTCACAATGGAATTTTCTCAACCATCTCACACACATAATAAATACAGGTTTCAGCTGAGTCGACAAAACACAACAGTTAAATGGCTGGTAATATTTACACACACATACATTCACACACTCACACACACACGCGTACACACACACACATACACACACACACACACACACTCACATTCACACTCACACACACACACACACACACATACACACACACAGAGTTTATTTTAACTTTACAACCGCTGTGAATTCGGCTTTAGTCGTTCTTTCTGACGTGGGTGATTAGGTTTCTGATCTGTCGCAGTTGTATATCTAATGACTTTAGTCAGCATAAAATGGGCATGTGTTACCATGATTGATATACATATATTTTTTTTCCTACTTGGAATGAGTTGGTTTTGTCAGATTTATCAGCCTGATCACCATGGTGTGTTGTCGACTTCATTGTGTGAGTTATTTCAGCATGTTTTGCTCAGCAACATGTGTTCGAGTCAGGCTTTCATTGTCAGAGCATGTGCGCTTTTGGGTTCGGTTGGAAACGAAAAGCAAATATCCATCACCCAAAACTACTATAGAAGGTGGAATCAACTTTTTTTCTTTTCGTACCTAATGCTGAAGAAGACAAAACGATGATTCCAACTATTACACAATTGTACTTTTTGAAGTGGACCTGTACTGACATACTTGTCATCAAAACTACTGAAGGAGTTGGAGCTATAACTTCACCCATTGGGGAAAGATCCTATACCTGATGCTATGATGACAAACATTGATCACATTTTTATTGCAGGAGGTGTGACTGTATTTATAACCGTCGCATCAAAACTACTAAAGGATGAGGTGCTATGACTACATCCACCGGCCAGTGCTAGTGGAGGGGTGAAACTATGAACAGGCATTGGTTAAAAGCTTGCCCATAGGGAGAAACTTTGGAAAGGTCCACGAGCAAGAAAGTCTTCTCACTCTTTGTGGCAGGGTTTGGCTTCGGACTGGCCTACGTTCCCTCCGTGTCGGCAGTGAGCATGTACACGGACCGCTGCCAGAACTTCGCAATGGGCGTGGCCACCTGCGGGGTGGGGGTGGGCACATTCCTGTACCCGCCCTTCATCACCGTGCTGGAGAAAAGCTTCTCCTGGCGGGGTTCCCTGCTCATCATGGGGGCCATCTCCTTCAACATCATCACCTGTGGCGCCCTCATGCGTCCCATCAGGAGAGCAGACTTCGTCTCGGTAAGTTTGCTGCCTCCTGGCTTGCTGCTGTTGCGTGTGCAAGTTTCTTTGGGTGATTTGGATTTGAAAATGTTTGATGTTATTTTAGTCATATTGTTGTTTTGGTTGATGAGGCAGCAGCAGCAACAACAGCAGCAGCAGCAGCAGCAGCAGTAGCAGCAACAGAAGCAACAAAACCAGCAGTAGCAGCAGCAGCAGCAGAAGAAGAAGAGGAGGAGGAGGATGATGATGAGGAGGAGGAGGAGGAGAAGGAGGAGGAGAAGGAGGAGGAGGAGGAGGAGGAAGAGGAGAAGGAGGAGGAGGAGGAAGAGGAGGAGGAAGTTGATACCGCAGCACCAGTAGTCGTGGTACTAATAATACATACAATGATACATGTATGTTGTACTTCGTTGTCGTTGTCGTCATTGTTGTCGTTGTTACTTATACTGTTATTACTGCTGTCGCAGGATGCGACTAGGTGTGATATGATGTCGCTATGTGATGCCTTAAAAATTGCCAGTGTGTGAATCCGCTCCGTATCTGCGTTCAAACGGTTTGACGCATTGCGGCAGATCTGTCGTGTAGCTGGGGGGTACTACGTCACTCTAGGGNNNTGCAGGATCAGTAAATCGCATAAAGAGAGAGCCGAGCAGATAACTCTGCGACGATTTCCGGTTCATACTTAGGGTCGGTTCATACTTAGGGTCGTTACAGGCCCTCTTGGCAGAGCTGGGCACGACAAGTGGTGTCGTCCATTTTGCCTGACCCACGGCTGGAGCTGTCTGCTATCACGTGATGACTCGCGCCTCGCGTGTCCACCAGTAGGGCACTCGGTCTCACAAAAGCGGTGACAGGCAAGCGCATGAAAGGACTGAAGTCATGTGGTTGCATGCACCGACTGACATGGGGGAAGCTTGGAAAATTCGGCATCAGGTTGGCGTTGTTTCACATGCACATTGCATGTCGACGCGTCGTTTTTTACAGCGGGTAGACTATTTGCAGACAGTAAGCCAACAACATCTAAACTAGAATGATTATTGAATTTCAAATGATCATTTACAAGTTAAGACGATAAGCTCGTGTTTATTTTTTAGTGATGGTGTATTACTGATCTATGCCTGTGTTCAATCCTTGCGTTTTCAGTTTTAGTTCTTATAGATATGTTACGTAGGTATGGGGTAATCATTTTGAAGTCATAAAGGCTACCTGTCTACTTATTGATCCACTCGCCCTAAAATCGTTACACCTCATCAGCATTGTTAATGTTCCTCGTATAAGTGTTTTCTCTCGCTACAGTCAGACTTGTGTGGCCCCGTTTTGCATGGTAACGTCCCCATACGCCGTGAGGTCCACTCTTTGCTGTGTCTGTGAGCTCAGGAGAGATGAGTGCCACAGTGAAGTGCGCCCTCCTCCCACCCCGTTTTCATGAGAAAGCCACGATCAATCACCCCCGCTTCTGCCAGCAAAG
>JAWQFJ010000003.1:35000-37500 GCA_034096865.1 Theodoxus fluviatilis
TGGGAATTCATTAGTGGACAATTCATGCATGGTTGTGAAACTTTTCCGTACTGAGTCAGGTCTACAGATGAGAAGTGAGCACAGTCCATCTAGATGTAGAGCTATGTAGTGAGTCAGGCCTATAGATGAGAAGCAGGCACAGTCCATCTAGATGTAGAGTTACGTAGTGAGTCCGGCCTATAGATGAGAAGCAGGCACAGTCCATCTGGATATAGAGCTATGTACTCAGTCAGAACTACAGATGAGAAGTGAGCGCAGTCCATCTAGATGTAGAGCTATGTAGTGAGCCAGGCCTACAGATGAGAAGCAGGCACAGTCCATCTGGATATAGAGCTAAGTACTCAGATCTAGAGATGAGTAGTGAGTCAGGTCTACAGATGAGAAGTAAACACATTCCATCTAGATGTCGAGTTACGTATTCAATCAGGTCTACAGATGAGAAGCAAGCACAGTCCATGTAGATGTAGAGTTATGTAGTGAGTTAGGCCTACAGATGAGAAGCAAGCACAGTCCATCTAGATGTAGAGTTACGTAGTGAGTCAGGTCTACAGATGAGAAGCAAGCACAGTCCATGTAGATGTAGAGCTATGTAGTGAGTTAGGCCTACAGATGAGAAGCAAGCACAGTCCATCTAGATGTAGAGTTATTTAGTGAGTCAGACCAACAGATGAGAAGTGAACACAGTCCATCTAGATGTAGAGCTACGTAGTGAGTTAGGCCTACACATGAGAAGCAAGCACAGCCTACAGATAGACACGTGTCGTTTACACATCATCGAGTGGTATTTACATAAGTAGAATTGCCCACCTGTGTTATTGATGAAAGAGTAAATGCAAGCGGCTCTGAGACGGCCACGTTGCAGGGACGTAAGCCCGGGACGCCAGACAGGAAGCAAGGAAGCCATGTCCGCAGTTCTGTCTCTGGCAGCGGGTAAACAGACCAACACTGCGGTGTCGTTTTTGTTGAGGGTTGCCAAGCTACATCTGCACCCAGAACATCCATATCAAAGGTCCTGCTCTAACAGCATTTTGCCATCGTGATTCAGTGAGCATTTCGGTAGACCTGATGTATCGCTCGTATCAGTGAAATAGTATGTCAGTGCAGCACAAGTAGTGAGTGACTGAGCTGATGCAGAAAGTAAAGGTGTCCCTACTTCTTTTGTATCAGTGAAATAATATGTCAGTGCAGCACTAGTAGTGAGTGACCTAGCTGATGCAGAAAGTAAAGGTGTCCCTACTTCTTTTGTATCAGTGAAATAGTATGTCAGTGCAGCACTAGTAGTGAGTGACTGAGCTGATGCAAAAAGTAAAGGTGTCCCTACTTCTTTTGTATCAGTGAAATAGTATGTCAGTGCAGCACTAGTAGTGAGTGACTGAGCTGATGCAGAAGGCAAAGCCGTTATCATTGAAATAGTATGTCAGTGCAGCGCAGGTAGTGAGTGACCTAGCTGATGCAGAAAGTAAAGGTGTCCCTACTTCTTTTGTATCAGTGAAATAGTATGTCAGTGCAGCACAAGTAGTGAGTGACCTAGCTGATGCAGAAGGCAAAGCCGTTATCATTGAAATAGTATGTCAGTGCAGCGCAGGTAGTGAGTGACCTAGCTGATGCAGAAAGTAAAGGTGTCCCTACTTCTTTTGTATCAGTGAAATAGTATGTCAGTGCAGCACAAGTAGTGAGTGACCTAGCTGATGCAGAAGGCAAAGCCGTTATCATTGAAATAGTATGTCAGTGCAGCGCAGGTAGTGAGTGACTGAGCTGTTGCAGAAGGCAAAGGTGTTATCAGTGAAATAGTATGTCAGTGCAGCGCAGGTAAGTGAGTGACTGAGCTGATGCAAAAAGCAAAGGTGTTATCAGTGAAACAGTATGTCAGTGCAGCGCAGGTAGTGAGTGACTGAGCTGATGCAGAAAGTAAAGGTGTTATCAGTGAAATAGTATGTCAGTGCAGCGCAGGTAAGTGAGTGACCTAGCTGATGCAGAAGGCAAAGGTGTTATCAGTGAAACAGTATGTCAGTGCAGCGCAGGTAGTGAGTGACTGAGCTGATGCAGAAAGCAAAGGTGTTATCAGTGAAATAGTATGTCAGTGCAGCGCAGGTAAGTGAGTGACCTAGCTGATGCAGAAGGCAAAGGTGTTATCAGTGAAACAGTATGTCAGTGCAGCGCAGGTAGTGAGTGACTGAGCTGATGCAGAAAGCAAAGGTGTTATCAGTGAAATAGTATGTCAGTGCAGCGCAGGTAAGTGAGTGACTGAGCTGATGCAAAAAGCAAAGGTGTTATCAGTGAAATAGTATGTCAGTGCAGCGCAGGTAGTGAGTGACTGAGCTGATGCAAAAAGTAAAGGTGTTATCAGTGAAATAGTATGTCAGTGCAGCGCAGGTAGTGAGTGACTGAGCTGTTGCAGAAGGCAAAGGTGTTATCAGTGAAACAGTATGTCAGTGCAGCGCAGGTAGTGAGTGACTGAGCTGTTGCAGAAGGCAAAGGTGTTATCAGTGAAACAGTATGT
>JAWQFJ010000003.1:47500-55000 GCA_034096865.1 Theodoxus fluviatilis
GAGATGTGTGTGGGGTTGTATGGAGAGTATGGCAGGAGATGTGTGTGGGGTTGTATGGAGAGTATGGCAGGAGATGTGTGTGGGGTTGTATGGAGAGTATGGCAGGAGATGTGTGTGGGGTTGTATGGAGAGTATGGCAGAGAGTATGGCAGGAGATGTGTGTGGGATTGTATGGAGAGTATGGCAGAGAGTATGGCAGGAGATGTGTGTGGGGTTGTATGGAGAGTATGGCAGGAGATGTGTGTGGGTTGTATGGAGAGTATGGCAGGAGATGTGTGTGGGGTTGTATGGAGAGTATGGCAGGAGATGTGTGTGGGGTTGTATGGAGAGTATGGCAGGAGATGTGTGTGGGGTTGTATGGAGAGTATGGCAGAGAGTATGGCAGGAGATGTGTGTGGGGTTGTATGGAGAGTATGGCAGGAGATGTGTGTGGGGTTGTATGGAGAGTATGGCAGGAGGTGTGTGTGGGGTTGTATGGAGAGTATGGCAGAGAGTATGGCAGGAGATGTGTGTGGGATTGTATGGAGAGTATGGCAGGAGATGTGTGTGGGGTTGTATGGAGAGTATGGCAGGAGATGTGTGTGGGATTGTATGGAGAGTATGGCAGGAGATGTGTGTGGGATTGTATGGAGAGTATGGCAGGAGATGTGTGTGGGATTGTATGGAGAGTATGGCAGAGAGTATGGCAGGAGATGTGTGTGGGATTGTATTTAGAGTATGGCAGGAGATGTGTGTGGGATTGGATGACATGCGGGTTTGAATTAGGACGCTTAGGTAAGGAATGTGTGCATAATGGCGGTTGGAAATGGGAAAATGTAGTCAGAAAGGGATGGGCTTGCCTTTGGCTGGATGCTGGGTGGACCATTTGCCGGGGATTATTGGGAGGAGATGGAGTCGAGCGGAATGGCGTGGCGCTGGATGACACGTGGTGTGGGATGAGGTCAGACAGGGAAGTAGTAGGAGTATCGGGTCGAGTGGAATGGGGAAAAGAAGTTGGAGATGGGTGAGTTTGGATGGCAAGACACTGGGCTGACCGTTCGCCAGTGAGATTTGGACATGTTGGCACAGCGTGAGGTAGGGTGACTGGGGTCAAGGTTGCTGTGCTGTCTGCCCGGAAAGAATGGGTAAATTATACAAAGTTTATTTTTCATACACGGAAATATATCTTCTGTTGACTGCACATGGGCGTTATATGAATGCTTTGTGTGTACTCTGCAGAGGTTCGTCTCTATGTGCATGACTTTTCATTCATGTTTTACTAGTTTGCAAGCTTAGCCCGCGCAGCGTCATGGTAATTGCTAGTTACACACTCAACACCCCAAACAAATACTGAGTCTTTCACAATAGAAATCTTCATTTACACTTGTACGTTCAAGTTCAGGGACTTAATTGGCTAAGTTCACCTCTGAACTCTCATAGCTGCAATCTCACTGATCACTATTCCTGCCACCGCCTTACTGCTTGCAGGCTTCCTGTACGACAAAACGTCGTCCTACTCCTCCTCCTTCTTCGTGGGGGGTGCAGTGTGCGTGGCGGCCGGACTGAGCGTGGTGGCAGTGGCCTTGAAAGCTCCCAAGGTCGAGGTGCAGGAATTCGACATCATCGCCGTAGAGGAAAAACTGATGCATGCTGCAGGTACCGAGACCGGAAGTGTGGTGCTACACGTCGTCAAGGACGCCGACATGAGGTCCAGCACTACCAGCATCGAAGCAGCCTGACCCAGCATGACGCGTCCTCATAGAAACGGACGTGTGATTGTGTGAGAGTTGTGCCCCCCTCAAAGGATGCGTCTTGACAGCGTAGAAGTCAGCTTAGGTTTGGTCATAAGAAATGGAGATGGGGCTGCATTTTTGTTATGTGTGGGAGTTGCTCCAATTGGTGATGTACTATCAAAGACCCTATACAATAAGATGGTTCATCCGGCACTCGGCCTATATAAAACATGATGACGGAGCCGACCGTGGCGCCCCAAGCGGAAACGGTGACGCTCGAGTCAAGGAAGACAACTAGTTGAAAACTAGTTATGTAGTTTTCTATTAAATTTGTTGATACAGTGGAGTCCACTTATAGTGAACTCTGTTATTGTGGTTTTCCTGTTATTGTGAACAGTTTTTAATTTGGTTGTCTATTTGCACGTGACCGTGTATCTAGTGCCCAGGCTATTTGCACGTGAATGTGTATCTAGTGACCATGCAGGCTGTTTACACGGCAAGTTATTTTCACCGCAAGCAATATGGAAATCATTAAATCTGCATTTTTTTGGCTTACAATATCTGTTTGTGTTTCCCTACTACAGTAGATCCATGCAATTCTATAGTAATAAACATAAAATTACACGGCATGAGCCATGACCGTACTCAGTAAATCCTTCTATCTCGCTACTATCGCATCGAGCGGCTCGGCCAGCAAAAGTAGGCCTACAGATACTGTTTACTTCCTCATTATTCGGGAATGGCTTCTTTGAAAGTTAGTTGGAGTAAGGTTTTCATGTTTGTCTGATTTAAAATCTCGCATAAAAATTGTCCAAGATGAGTTCAGAAAAAGCTTGAGGTACGACGAACGAGTAATGTGATATTAAGCAGTGCGCTCGCTCTATAGTCAGTGTCTGAAATAGCCACAACCTTTTAATTTCCCTTCAGTTCATTGTATGACTGAAATCAACCCTCTTAATGTGACATTCCGCTTAGTGTGAAAATGTTTTCCTGTCCCTCAATTGAAGTTCACAATAAGAGGATTCCACGATCCACTGTAAATTGTTATGCTGACGCGGTATGTGGAAGTTGTCTTCCTTGACTCGAGCGTCACCGTTACCGCTTGGTGGCGCGCGTGACCCTAATTTCGCCGGAAGTGACCGGATGAACCATCTTATTGTAGAGGGTCTTTGGTACTATGACGTAGATATTGATTGACACGAAGTCGTGTGAAATGGAGAATGCACTGCCTTTTATTTCCGGTGTGGTAGAGTTGCGTCCCTTCACCGAATTAAATTTGATTGAGGTCAATTGAAATCGAGATTACTACCCTGTGTAAAAGTTGTACATATTTGTGATATGTAGTACGAGTCAATAAGTGGAATTGATTGCTAGCTGTGTGACAATTTATTCTTTCCGGATATTGCGCCTCACTACGAAGACAGGGGCTCTTGTGACAGTTCAATATTTTTTTTTGTTGGACACGAAGCATAGACGTTGACACAGATGCTGAAGTTTTGTTCCTCAGAGTCAATGAGTTCAATCAGCAATGGGTCAGCTCCAGTTTTCAGTGAAGGATAACTGACGAGTCACCATAAACACAAGCTCGTTGGAGTCAATTGTGTGACTGGTAAAAGTGCAGGCTTTCAAATAATTATGCAAAGTTTAGTTTCTGGGTTGAGAAAATGACAACTTCGATGGAAGAAGTGGTGAACTTACACTTCGGGATGGGCGGCAATCACGCTTTTTTTTCTTCACCAGACGAGTTTATTTAGGGGGAAAAACGGACAGCCATGAAAAAGAAGAGGACACATGTTGGTCTCCACGGAAATGTCTTGGCTAGGACTGAGGACCCTGCGTTTTTGTAGACATCCGGCAGTCCAAAAGCAGACGTCATGCCGTTGGTAAATAAGCCGGAAAGGACTGGTGCAGTGGAACTAAGCTCGAGTGTAGGAGTTTTTGCCAAGTGGAGCAGAGTGGATTGCAGGGTTGGGAAAAGGAGCCTGCAACAACGCATTAGACAGCTGACGGACTGACGTGTTGTTATGATGAAAGTCCAGGGTTCTGGAGCTTGAAGTTGTACGAGAGCCACGACAAAAGCATTGCAGTCCCAGAGACCCTCCTGTAATCGGACTCTGCTTCGACGAAAAGTCACACCGGTGACGTAGTTTTGTAGAGGTTGCTGCCCATGCGAGACCGTCAGGAGGTGAGGGTGAAGGTGGGGGGGTGGGGGGTGGGGGGTATCAAAGTAGTGATAGCGTGCTCGTTCTTTCAAATGACGACACTATCTCTGAGACTTCAAATCAGAAATGTGTCAAAGCAAAAAAGTAGGCCTTTTATTAAGATTTTAAACTACGCAATAAATACACCTGGCCTTTTTGATCTCAGAAGTCGATAGAGTTCCATGACAATGAAAACGAACCAGGAAGATTATTTTTAATACCTGTGATACGTGTGGCTAATTACGGGTCATGTCTTCACTGCCGCAAAATGCACGAGTAGACGTTGATTCTTGCACGAGAACCTGCGTGTATGTCTCAGTCCTTCGTAACTATATGAGTATACATTCTTTTATTAGTAAAATGCGCAGGGGTGCAAACATCTATGTTTACCGGCACGCGCGCGCGCGCGCGTGTGTTTGTTTGTGTGTGTGTTTGTTACTCTGTGTGTGTGTTTTTCTGTTTGTGTGTGTGTGTGTGTGTGTCCTCGCTTTCCCTGAAACCATTATCTATACACTGTGATCACACGCCGTAAAAGCGTTTGTCTTCATTTCTACGTCGGAATCTCGTCGTTGTTGAGTTTGATGTTGCACTGCGGTACAGTGTACTGAGCTGCTGACAGGTTTCACTTTACACGTCGCTATAGGGAAAATAAGTGGATTCAGTCACTGAGGATTCTGCAAGTGCTAACTCTCTCTCTCTCTCACGTGGCGCGCGCGCGCGCACACACTCACACATGCACACGCGCGCTTGCACACACACGCACACATGCACACACAAACACACACAGACACACATAAGCTCACACGTTCCTACAAACGCACACGCACACACACACACACACACACACACACTGATAAACAGTCACTCACCACACACACATACACACACGTGCACAAACACATGCACACATACATGCACACACACTCTTACAAACACTCTTACTCACACAAACACACATACAAACACACAGACAAACACACAGACAAACACACACACACAAACAAACACACACACAATCACGAAACATGATCTCCTTATTCTTTCATACTTTCCACAAGCAGCTTTGTACGACACATAGGAACGATACAATTCCACATTTGCCTATTTACACATATGTATTAGTGTATGCCAGTGATGCGTGGCCCGAATACTTCTGTTGTGGCCGTTGCCATAATTCTTCCTACTTTCAACGACAACGTAGATGATGATGACGACGCCGACAACGATGTGATGATAACAATGATCGCCTCCCTCTCTTTTTAGAATTTATTTTCGGGGAATTTCACCCCAGCCATTGCGCAGAGGGCATTGACTGGTTTTACTCCTCGGTAGAAGAGGCAATGCGGACAAAACACTTTGCCCAAGAATGCAACTCTAGGATCTGTGCAGCTTCGAACACCGCACCCACCAGCTGCAAGCGACTGCAGGTCACACGCTCTAACTGTTCTGCCACAGAGCCCCACTTAGGTCTGCCAGGTCTGGTGTCTGAGCGTGTTACTTTTCAGCAAGAAATTGGGGGAGCATTTTCTCTGTAAGTGATGTGTATCGAGATTGTTAACTGATTCACAAGTGGGCGGTACAATTACAATCCTTACAAGAAGATGCACTCAACAAATCTTTTATATTAACAATTATTTATTTGTTCATAAGATGGTTATGCATTAAGCAGATCAACGGTTCCACCGAAAGTCTATGTACATGTGAAACGGAAAATAAAAAAACGGGTGGGGGTAGGGTGTGTGTGTGTGCGTATATACATATTTTGTTGTGGTTATAAGGGAACATAACCTGAATAAACATATATATTGCACACGACCTCACTGCACAGGGTGAGAATAACAATATATACAAATAATTTTCTATACAAGCAACAACTACGCGATAATAAAAACTACTTAAGCAATTCAGACATTCACGTGTAGCATTCTGACGGCTAACGGAGCCAAGGAGCGTTGGAAGCCCGCAGTGCATGCAGGGTATGAGCGCGCAGTGCATGCAGGGTATGAGCGCGCAGTGCATGCAGGGTATGAGCGCGCAGTGCATGCAGGGTATGAGCGCGCAGTGCATGCAGGGTATGAGCGCGCAGTGCATGCAGGGTATGAGCGCGCAGTGCATGCAGGGTATGAGCGCGCAGTGCATGCAGGGTATGAGCGCGCAGTGCATGCAGGGTATGAGATCGTGCTGGGATCAAAGCGGAGTGCAAAGGAATCGTCGGTTCTGCAAGTCCCTCTGGGTTGGGAGTCACACAATTTTTAAGATAATTCTTTATTCAGCACAATATCTTACAACACAAGTCACAAAGCAAGTAGCGCCGAGTGAAGAGGAAAAAAAGCTTAAGAACACACACACACACGCGCGCGCGCGCACACACACACACACACACACACACACACAGAAAAAAACAACACACACACACATCCATAAACCCCCCTGAAACACCCCCCCCTCCCATCTCCCCACACACCCTTCATCTTGCCCCTCCCCCCTCCCACTGCCCCATCACCCATCAACCCCACTCCACCCCACCCCACCCCCATACACATTCTTAAGAACAAGACATCTGCAGACCTCTGCAATAGATTTGCATATATGAACCAATGTCACAGTTTCCATTTTACACAAGTATAATTACACCAGCATTTATGAATTCACTCCATTTATCATTGAACTTTTCAATATTTTCTCTCTTTTTTGCAGCAATATACTCAAGCTTAATTATACTGGACAGATAAAAAGTGAAATCAACAAAGTCTGGAAGCAAATAATTCAATCTCTGATGATAAATATGCCTTTTTGCGAGTAAAATGATATGATTGATATTTGCATTTTCATTTAATTTTCCAAAAAGTACCTCAAGTTCTGTAAAAGTTACTTCTCTATCACATTTTTCTTTGATGACATCACTCAATTTTACCCACAGGGATCTGCTGTATTCGCATCCATAAAAGAGATGTTCTATTGTTTCAACTTCTGTCTGACAAAAAGTGCACAGTTTAGTCTGAGTGAGCTTCATCTTATAAAGTAGACTATTGACTGGCAGAATACGATGAAGAATCTTGTACTGAAATACTCTGAGTCTCACCTCTTGACAAGATTTAAAAAGCAATTGGTAATAAATCTCCCAGGGCAAGTCAATTTTTGCTAGCTTATTTTCTCACGTTTATTTTTGTGCCGTAGGAATACATGTATTCTGCAGCATTCCATAGAAGCATCTAACCTTTCTGCTATCATTTGAAAGCAACAATGCGCTAATTGGGGGCTCGTGCTGTTTTTCCTCAGTATGAATATATATTTGCTCAATTTCCTGCTTCCATTCCCACGGAATTATTTGCAGTAGTTTAGCATACTCAAGAAAGTGAGGTTGGGAGTCACAATTGACCCACAACGTCTCTCTACATTATTCGTTAGAGGCGAATAACTAGGAACATCGTAACTTGATTTGCGCTTGGTCTATTCTCGTGATTTTTGTGCTCATTGGCCTTACATAGCCTACAGAGTCTGATGCATCGATGAGCCGTAAACTCCTTCCATTCATTGGTTCTACAAAATGTTTTATGTATTCTCATGTTGCGCTGGTAACGGCTGCT
>JAWQFJ010000003.1:60000-66645 GCA_034096865.1 Theodoxus fluviatilis
AGGAACCCGGGGTCGGTCCTGCTGAAGGGGTAGAGAGAAGTCCAAACGCCTCTCTATAGCCCCACCCTGCGCCTAGGCCCACACCAACAGGAATCCCTGTTACACATTGATGGCACGTCTCTGAAGAGAAATGGCTGGGATGACGAGATGGTCAGTATAGGAGTAGAGGGGAGGCGGAAGGGGTCGGATTTTCAAGGGAATAAGTGTGGAGTGGGTGGAGGGGTGGATGGGTGGGTAAGTCATAGGACTGTTTCACTACTACTGTACATCAACGGGAAAAGGAGGAAAAGGTGAGAAGAGATGATGAAGTTTTACTGCCAATCAACTTTGTAAAAATCATGAAGGTAAGTGATCACGAAAATCAACTGAGCTCATTCAAGAGCAAGTAAAGTTTCGATTTCCCTAATTATACGACTGGCGTCTTACCCCCACACGGCAGATGGTGAAACGGATTTGTTCAGGCAAACTTGACGATGTGATGGAAAAGCGCACGTTAATTAGCGACCATTGCATTGTGATCTCCCAGAGTTTTGTACCGCATCTTGTACAACATGTCGATGTAGGAGGAAGCGGTAATTCAGATTTTTTTGGGTGTGGTCACTCTTTCAATAGAAGACATAATGAAATGCTAAAAGCGAGCACGCACGCACACACACACACACACACACACACACACACACACCTGCACAATACACATCAACATTATCAAGGCTCTATGTCTGTCAAGCAAAATGTGTTGAACTAGAATGAAGTGTGCATGCTGAGCCAGTCATGTAGTTCAGTGTTGAGCCATCTCCAGACGTGAGGATGAAGTAATGCTTGTGTCCTGCCTGCATTCCTGTTGCTGTGGTGCCGAAACGGAGACTGGTTTGAAGGCTTTCAGATAAAATAAAAATGAGTAAGAGAAACTTAGCTTTCAAAACACTAGTCTCGGTATGCTTGCATCTTCACTTTAATCGTTACAAACAGCCTGAACAGTCAGCAATCACAGCAACTTACTGGCCTGTTGCAATCTTCACGGAGTTGACCACTTGTCGTGAACGTGTAGTGTACACATATCTCCTATTCATGATGGCGTGCTTGTATTCTAATGTACGCACTTTTGCCTAGTTTCCGTGTGTACTGAAGTGTATGCCAGTTTCTTATACGTGGTGTAATTGTGATGTTAGTTCTAAAGAAGCTATGAAATGCAGTGACACCACAACTGTAGATTTCAATTAACTGGTCACATCAAAACCAGTCATGATTAGAATTTTGTTTTGTTTTGTTTAGTTTGGCGGTGCAAACAGTTATTCAGTTATTAAATCTTGTCTTTTTTCTGACTGATTTGATATAAGTATCAACACTGCAGGATCAAAATATAAGAAATTATGCCCATTTCAAGATCGGAGTTGCACTAGCGCAATTTTGTGAGAGAAAAGATCCTGGTATCTGAAGTTTTTCTATGCACGTGCTACATTACAGAGGAAAGGAAATTAAAAGTTGACATTCACACATTCAAACGTAGTTTTCGGAGAAATTATTCGAGGACAAGAAAATCTAACGTTTCTTACGTGCGTTTCTGCAAAAACATTTAACTGACCTAGATTGTCCTCCGCCATGTTTTTCTGCTCGCAGCGCCGAATCGTCTCGCGTGAATTAGGACTGGGGCGCGTTTGTTTTGGCCCAAAACCTCGAGAGAATCGCGAGGGCTAGGAGTTTCCTACGTTCCTCGCTCAAAAGGACGCACTCGCCGAGGGAGGTCCGGAGCTCCCTCGATCCTTCCCGCTGCAGTGACCCGGATGAGCCAAAATGGCGGAGACAGTGCGAGCTGGGCTGGTGTTTCGGAGAGAACAGTGCATGTAATGTGCTTCTCAGGGTTCGAGAATTGAAAAGTGTACATACACGGAAGTATTTGCTGTTCGAGAGTTCATTTGTATATATAGAGGAGTAGGTGTGTTGGGTATTTCTGGATATACACTGCCGAATTTTTTTTTTCGCTTGCAGTATACGTACGCTCTATTAATTATGTCCCTTCAGCGTATACGTGCGCTCTATGAATTATGTCCCTTGAACTGATCGAAATGAATCGAGGCCTCACATTTTCGACAAAATTGTCTATAGTTGAACACGGGTTGCTTTTTTTCGTTGAAAAGGTTCCCGTGCCATTCGATATGACACCATGGTGTGTTCTATGAAGTGAAAATCTGATGTGATCTTTGAATCGTCAGATATTTCGTCTATCGGCAACTTCTTCACCGACTCTGGCGCCAGGACGCAGCCATGTTCTTCCGCCTTGCAAGATCATTGGCCATTTTTCTATCTGTAGGAGCGTCTCACTCGCCCTCGACTAGCCATTCAGGGAGAATCTCGAGATTTTTGGCCAAACAAACGCGCCCCTGGTGTTGTGGTGGGCGACAATGATGACGGACATCTGTGACGTAATTGTGCAGTGTCAGCTGCAGATGCGATGGACTCACCTTGAACGAGGCTCGGCGAGCAGATGACGACAAGGACGACAGTGACGAACGCAGACGCCATTGCAGGAAACGTCACTGCAATAATTATGACAGCCTGTAACGTTCCAAAGTATGAACCGTTCCAAAGTATGAACCGGAAATCGTCGCAGAGTTATCTGCCCGGTACTCTTAATAATTCGACTCTAAAAAGAGACGGCACCCGCCACTCCGCCTGACTGACTTGGCACACCCGGGGAGTTATGCTAAGATCCGGCCGCGTAAATATATCTGCGTTTTGTGACAAACGTCTTGCTCGGCGGTACTGTACTCCATGCACCTTAACGGTGCGCGTGATTCGGGTGTAATCTTAAGCTAAACGACGTTTATTGGCGCTGCTGAAATGGTCGAAGTCGGAAACATTCGGAACGTCGTTTAGCTTAAGATTACACCCGAATCACGTGCACCGTTAAGGTGCATGGAGTACAGTACCGCCGAGCAAGACGTTTGACACAAAACGCAGATATATTTACGCGGCCGGATCTTAGCATAACTCCCCGGGCGTGCCAAGTCAGTCAACGGTCGCGTTTTATAAAACCAGACTACAAATAGACTATAGGGAGGTGACTCCCATATTATTTCCGGCAGGGGAGACGGCTTTTCACGGGAAAAAACTTTTTTGAACGCTACATTATGTGTTAAAAGACACAAATGCACCAAAAACACAAAAACTCGTAAAGCAACTAATGCGTCGTTTGTCGGGATATATTCCATGCGAAGAACAGGTGCAGGAGCGGTAAATCGCATAAAGAGAGAGCCGGGCAGATAACTCTGCGACGATTTCCGGTTCATACTTTGGAACGGTTCATACTTTGGAACGTTACACAGCCCAGTACATAATCAGTGACACCACAGCAGCATTCTGTGCCGTTGTTGTCACAGTGGATGTTGTACGTGTTCACGACACTACGTCTGCATGGAAAAGTCGTCCAGATGTCTGCTGAAGGGAAACTGGAAGAAGTAGCGCCCGCGAGCGATTGTGCACGTGTATGCATGTATGCGAGTGTGTGTGTGTGTGTGTGTGTGTGTGTGTGTTTGTTTGTTTGTGTGTGTTTATTTGTGTGTATGTGATTTGGTTCGTTGGCTGGTATATGTAGAGGTTGAGAGAGAGAGAGAGAGAGAGAGAGAGAGAGAGAGAGAGAGAGAGAGAGAGAGAGAGAGAGAGAGAGAGAGAGAGACAGACAGACAGATACACAGACAGACAGATACACAGACAGACAGACAGACACACAGACAGACAGACACACAGACACACAGACAGACAGACAGACAGACAGACAGACAGACAGACAGACACACAGACAGACAGACAGACAGACAGACATACAGACAGACAGAGAGACACACGCACAGACACACAGACACACGCACAGACACACAGACACACAGACCAGACAGACCAGACAGACAGACAGACAGACACATACGCACACACACACACACACACACACACACACACACACACACACACACACACACACACACACACACACACTCACAGACTCACAGACACACATATACACCACACAACAGAGAAGAGAGGCGAGAGAGAGAGAGAGAGAGAGCGAGAGAGATGAGAGCGTACATAGATACTGAGACGTAAGGAAGCCGTTGGCGACTGCTACGCATCTCTCCTCGACCGTTTGTCCTTGTCCTGTTCATCGTCGTCGCTTGTTACTCACACTAGTCTTACTTGTAGGAATCTGCTAGCTAGGCTGCTAACAAGTCGCGTCTAGAAGATTACTCTTGTCCCTCTAGTTTTAAAAAAAAAAAAAAAAAATCAGAGTGCAGGAAGGAAGAACTGTCGAATCACCTTCGGTCAATCTGGCTTGTGATCCCAACCCCCCAATAAGTTTTCAGTAAATCACAATTTGATTGCGCACGTCTAGTCAGACTACACTGTCGCGGACATCTCCCGAGAAACACATCCAGCCAGCCTGATTCAGTTTTTGTCTCTCGCTCTCCGCTAAAATTGCTGGTCCTCCACACACATCTTCCCCTCTTGTCAGTGCAGAAGAGACTCCTCCGCAACGAGTCGCAAATGAGGACACGAAATAATCGCATTAACATGTAATATGCGAACCATTCTTCGATACTTTATATCTCTAGTTTTGTATAGTATGTAATCAACCTTCTCTGCTCCATGCATTAAGCGACATATCATTCTTGCAGTCATACAGACCCTCGATTTGTAGTCCCTCAAGAAGCTCGTCACGTCTTAATGGCGTCGAGATGGCCAGATTTGGGGTAGGACGAGCGGGATGGGCATATGACCGGGTACGAGACACAGGGGAGAGTAGCGAAAGGATCAGGATCAGTGATCACTGACACACAATTTGGGCGTGGCGGAGAACTGGGTTTTTGGTCGTGATCTTGCTAGAGGGGAACGTGCAAAGCATGAACTGATGATAGAGTCAGGTGATACAGAATCATGAGAGCTTGAAACCGGGTAAGATAGGGCGATACGAGGCCAGTTGAACTTTTTGCGCATCATACAAGTTAATGGATTACACTTGTCATTGTGCACTTCTGCTAGGCACAGGGGTCTAGAACTGCTCCTGGGAATCTCTGATATGTTTATATTCTGTCCTTTCCTTTTTCCCGGTTTCACTTTCCTATTCCTATTTTTTGGGCCGTCCCCTCCAGCTCCTGTTGCAAACCATTGGCGGGGGGTTGAGTGACAAATGTATGTAAAAGTTAAAAACTTCTATATGATCCAGTGGTATGAGTTTTTTGACGTGTAAGTTATAAGTTTGTGTGCCGTGCCCGTGCCCCCAACGCCGTCCTGCCCTCGACGCCTGCACTGCCCGCCCGCCTGCTGCCTGCCCGCCTTCCTGCCTGCCTGCTCGCCTGCTGCCTGCCCCGCCAGCCCGCCGCCTGCTGCCTGCCACGCCTGCCATGCCTGCCTGCCCCGCCTCCGTGGCCTGCCACCCTGCCCGCCTGCACCTGCACTGCCTGCCTGCCGTGCGGGCCCGCCTGCCTGCCCGTCCTGCCCGTCCTGCCTACCCTTCGCTGCCCTGCCTAGTGTCGGCTGCCTACCGTGAACCTACCTGCCCGGACCGACGGACTAATAATTCGAGGTTAGGGAGCTGAAACTCTAGCCGCTGGGAGTATTCGGGATGTGCAGTGATGGGCACAACACACCCCTGTCATAGTCTCCTGCAGCAAGTACACCAATGACCTTAAAGAACTGTTGAGTTTTAGCAAAGAGCGAGGGGGGGGGGAGGGGACTTCTGACAGGTGTTTTGCTTGGCTGATACTCAGGGTAGAGTCGTCCCACGCATTCTTAGTCCGTCGGCCGGGCAGGTAGGCAGGTAGGCAGGCAGGCGGGCAGGCAGGTAGGCAGGCGGGCAGGCAGGCAGGCGGGCCGGGCAGGCAGGCAGGCAGGCAGGCGGGCGGGCAGGCAGGCAGGCGGGCAGGCAGGCAGGCAGGCGGGCAGGCAGGCAGGCTGGCGGGCTGGCGGGCAGGCAGGCAGGCGAGCAGGCAGGCAGGCAGGCTGGCAGGCAGGCAGGCGGGCGGGCAGGCAGGCAGGCGGGCAGGCAGGCGGGCGGGCGGGCAGGCAAACTTACTACAGTCAAAAATACTCATAATGGATATATAGTTTTTAACTTTTATAATTTGTGCACTAACCCCGAAATGGTTTGCAAAGAAAACATACTCAGAGGATCCCAGGAGCATCTCGACCCCTGTGCTAGCAGACGTGCACAATGCAAGTGTAATCTCATGTATGATGTAAAGTTCTAATGGTATCCGATCACGGTTTAGTTCTAGATTGAAATATAGTTTTGTTTGCCTGACGTAGCAAGGATAGAAAATTCGCGCAATGGGTGTAGGATCAGACTGTTTCTTTTGTAAATGATTCGATGAGTGATCGACTTTTAGGAATAAAGATCGGTCGATGATGGCAAAAATATGTCATTAATGCATGACAAAAGGTTGATTACAACATACAAAACTCGAGAATATCGAAAATGGTCGATAATTACATTTAATGTTTGCTCATACGCCCTGAAACGATTTGAGAACAAAACAAGCTGACGAGAATGTCCCGACACTGTAGCTGACAGACGTGCGCAATCAAAGTGTGATTTACTGAAAACTTAGGTGACACAAGTCGACGACTGGATTCGCCTTCTTCCTTCCTGCTTCC
>JAWQFJ010000004.1:5000-12500 GCA_034096865.1 Theodoxus fluviatilis
TGCATGCAAAGACAAAAAGGGGGAAAACACAGGAGGATAGACACATGTTTGCTTCTACCTGTGAAAGGTTACACATGTCTCTGGTCATAGTCGTCAGTTAGGGAATAGGTCTAGTGTGACGTGCTCGTTCTTTACTTTAATTTAACTTATCCCAACTGAATAAATTAAATGGCTTGTTTCAATGTCTAGGGGTGAAATCTTGAAGAACCAATGCACGCACCTTCATTTCCTCACTCAAACTGTTGATGGAAACTATCTGATAATGAAGAAATGGCAAAAACAGTATCAATTCAAATGGGCTGTTTAATTATTCAGGATGCAATTACCCTAGGAAGGGGAATGGGCGGCAAGCGCCACAATATGCAAACACAAGCAATCAGCAATTCAGTATTCAAAAACTCGCAAGGAGAAATAAAAACAAACAAGGAAAATAAAACGTCTGCCCTGAGCCAAGGGAAAAAACCAAATGTACTTAACTGACCTCTCGATGAAACCGTGGAGCCGTTGTTGCACGGGCCTACACCCCACGCCTAGTGCGCTCTACACAGGGGTTGAGGCAGGGGAAGGGGGGGTTTTGAGTGCACCGACATTGCAGCCGGTGACTCGGGAGAAAATCACCACAACGATGAAAAAGTACGGAGACTCGGCATTCTCTCTGGGGTTATACTTCTGGTTCGTAGAGATGGAGGGGACTCGTTCTTCCTCCTTCTTCGCTGTAGAGGAGTCGGTTCTTCTGCGAGACAGGCCGCCTCGCTTCAGACAAGCAGGCAAGCAGGCAATCCACCACTTCATCACCCCACTGGCAAGGGGTTTTCTTCTAGTCGGTTCCGGGCGGGCTGCGGCTTCTCTCCGCTATCATTCTCCTTTTTCCACCTTCTTACATGGCCACTGCCAAGGGAAAAACACCTAACCTAAGCAGGGCGCCCGCATCTTCTCGGATACTGCTTCTCTAAAAATAAATGTAAGGACGCCCAGAACATTCTGCAACACTTGCTTAAATGCCCTCTCTGACGTCACACTGTTCACTCTGTCCAATCCCCACAGCTCATTCCACTCCGCTCTGATTGATCAGTTCACTAGCTGAAAGTCATAGATTGGTTAACGTGAAAACGCCAGTGGAGTCCACCACTCATAACACTTCCAAGTCATATTCCTTACACGGGGGTCATTTCTCTGCTAACACCGGCTCAGGGCAAGGAAAAACCACTAAGACTACAGCTCAGCAGACACCTGTTAATAATAATAGTAAACAGAAGATATGGAAAAACGTTGTCTCGCCACACCTCCCTTCCACAATGAGAAAAATGTTATGGGTATGACATTTTTCACAATTAATAATTCAATCAAGAAAACAGCACAAACTCTCCCTAACAACAGGGGGCCCCAGGTTACGTGGTCTGTTTTACCACTAGGTTAATCGGTACAGAAACAATTTGAAAGGACTTCACCAGCCTCATTCAACACTGCATAATATTCCGTCCACCCGACCACCTCCTAGGAATGATGCCTCCCTCTCACTGACTTCATACCCTAAGTCCAAAACCATCACACCACACCACAAAACTCTCACACTCCACCCATCACCTTCTCTGCACAGCACACTCCAATACACAGCCAAACACCTCAACTCTGTCTCATTCCCACACCCGTTCATTCCTCTCTCTAAATCTAGCCTTTCTTTCTCTTCCTCCAGTCAAACCATTTTCTCTCTCTGTGGCTCGCATCTCCGAGACTCACACCACCACACGCAATTTCTCTCATCTCCAGTCCTTCCTCTCCTCCATTGTCCAACTCCACACCAGTCTTCCCATAAGACTCCTGCTCAACTTCCGCACACTTCCTCTTCCGCCGGGTGGAACACATCAACACCCCACTCTCAGCCTCACTCTTCAACCTCTCCCTCTTCTTCCGGGTGGAACACATCAACACCCCCCTCTCAGTCTCATCCTTCAACTTCTCCCTCTTCTTCCGGGTGGAACACATCAACACCCCACTCTCAGACTCATTCTTCAACTTCTCCCTCTTCTTCCGGGTGGAACACATCAACACCCCCCTCTCAACTTCACACTTCCCATACAGGACTCCAAACACCACATGCCCAACTTCCATCTCTTCCTCTCTCACACACTTGTCTTCTCCTCCCACCTTCACCACTGACACTTCTCTGTCTCCATCCCTGACTATGTCTCTGTCCCTGACTCTGTCTCTGTCCCTGACTCTGTCTCTGTCCCTGGCTACGTCTCTGTCCCTGACTACGTCTCTGTCCCTGACTACGTCTCTGTCCCTGACCCTGTCTTCGACTCTGACCCTGTCTTCGACTCTGACCCTGTCTTCGACTCTGACCCTGCCTTCGACTCTGACTCTGCCTTCGACTCTGACTCTGCCTTCGACTCTGACTCTGTCAATTCCCACTCTCTCCAACGAACGACAAGCAACCATCTCACTGTCCTCACTCACATCACCCTCAGGCATCTCACCCGCCACGTCTCTACTCTCAACCTCCACTTCTCTCAGTGGGCACACTTCACACCTCCCATACACAACTGTCTCCGACCCCAACAAAACACCACTGTCTCCCAACTCACTCTTCTCCATCAAACCTCCAAGCACTAAGGGCTCACAAGGGAGAACTCCATTCCCTTCCTCACACTGACTCTCCTCAGCAGCAACAACCTCCTCACACTGACTCTCCTCAGTAGCAACAACCTCCTCACACTGACTCTCCTCAGTAGCAACAACCTCCTCACACTGACTCTCCTCAGTAGCAACAACCTCCTCACACTGACTCTCCTCAGTAGCAACAACCTCCTCACACTGACTCTCCTCAGTAGCAACAACCTCCTCACACTGACTCTCCTCAGTAGCAACAACCTCCTCACAGCCCCCCATCAAGACCATCCTCCCTCTCACTCTCCTTCCACTCTGCTTCCCTGGCTCTCTCTGCAACCTTCCTAGCTCTCTCTCTCTCCTTCTGCTCCAACTTTCTGTCTCTATATGCTTTTATCCTCCCTCTGGCTGCCTTTATCTTCTCCTTCCGCTCTGCATCCCATTTCTCCCTTCTCCCCACAGTCTCCTTCCACATCTCTTCCCTCCACTCCATGACTCTTCTCTCTCTCTCCTTCCTCTTCAGCTCTCTCTCTCTCTCTTTGCTCAGCCCAAAATCTCTCTCGCTCCAGCTCTCTCGCCGCAGCCTCCCTGGCTTTCTCTCTCTCTGCCTCCTGTCTCTCCCTCTCATACTTCTCAGCAGCCTCCCTCTCTGCTTCCTCTATCTCCAATTCTAATCGCTTCCTCTCAAGCTGCCTCTGTCTCCCTCTCTCATTCTCCTTCCTTATCTGTTCAATCTCCAATCTCTCTCTGTCCAACTCCTCCCTCAGTTTCCTGTCTAACTCCTCCCCTCTGAATCTGCAGAACCTCCCTCGCAATTCACCTTCAGTAGCCCCTTCGCCTGCACTCAACCCAAACTTCTCAAACAACAACTCCAATCCCGCCTTATCTAATGAATAAATCAAGGCAATGCTTGGCAATTCTGCTTCTTCCCCCATTGTAAAGATTTGCTAGCTTCACACACTAATGAACTCAGCAAAAACTTCAAACAGCAGTAACTGTACGCTTTCCAGCTAGTCAAAACAAGGTCACACAATGCAGCAAGGCATGCGAGCAACAAGGTGAATCAAAAACAGAAATGGCAGGTCAGGTCATATCACTCTCGCTCAAGGTACAGACACTCCAGACTTAACTGTAAAACATGAATTCAGATTTATTTTACTTATTGCATTTCGTTCACTTTATCCCGAGACGAAAGGCCCCCAAATGTGACGTACTCGTTCTTTACTCAAATGGCTCGTTTAAATGTCTAGGGGAAGAACCAAAGCACGCACCTTCATTCCTCCATTCAAACTATAGATGGTAACTGTCTGACAATGAAGCAATGGCAAAACCAATATCAATTCAAAAGAAGCTGTTTAATTTTCAGGATGCAAATACCCGTGAAAGGTGAATGGGCGGCAAGCGCCACAAAAATGCATCAAATGCAAGCACAAGCAAATAATTCATTTCAAAACTCGCAATGAGACATGGAGAAAAACAAACAAGGAAAAGAAATTGTCTGCCTGAGCCGAGATAAGAAACTAAGTGTACTTAGCTGACCTTTTCGATGAAAACGTGGAGTTGAAGATGCACGGACTTATACCCCGCGCCTATCGCGCTAGCACAGGGGTTGGGGGAAGGGGGGGGGTCTGAGTGCACCGACATTGCAGCCGGTGACCCGGGAGAAAAATCACCACAGTCGACGAAAAGGTCGGACTTGACATTCTTTCCTTCTCTCTCTCTCTCTCTCTGGCACTTCTACCTCTGGGTCGGGCAGAGGGAAATGGTTCCTCCTCCTTCTTCTTCTCTGGAAACTTGTCGGTCTTCTTTCCGGCAAGACAGGCCACCACACTTCAGCAGAGCAGGTAAGCAGGCAGGCAGGCAAGCTGGCTATTCGTCATTCCACCACCCCCTGGCAAAGGCCCTCTTCCAGCCGGTTCCAGGCGGGCTGAGGCTCTCTCATCACCATCCTTCTTCATTCCTACATGGCCACTGCCAAGAGCAAAACACCTACACCAAGCAGGGCGCCGATGACACTGCTCCGCTAAAAATAAATGATATGACGCCACGAACATCCGGCGACACTTCCTTAAATGCATTCACTGACGTCACAAAGTTCAGTCTGTCCAATCCTCACTGCTCATCCCACTCCACTCTGACTGGTCAATTCACAAGTTGAAAGTCACAGGTTGGTCAGCGTGAAAACGCCAGTGGAGTCCACCACTCTCGTAACACTTTCAAGTCACTCTCCTTCCACGGAGTTATTTCTCGGCTTACACCGGCTCAGGGCAATGAAAAACCGCTAAAGCTACGGCTCAGCAGACACATGCTAAACATTTTAATAATACTAATAAACAGAAGGCATGAAAAAGCACTGTCTCGCCACAGTAGTAGTAGTAGTAGTAGTAGTAGTAGTAGTAGTTAGTAGTAGGAGGAGGAGGAGGAGGAGGAGGAGGAGGAGGAGGAGGAGGAGGGAGGAGGAGGAGGAGGAGGGCGGAGGAGGAGGGAGGAGGGAGGAGGAGGAGGAGGAGGAGGAGGAGGAGGAGGAGGAGGAGGAGGAGGAGGGATGGAGGAGGAAGAGGAGGAAGAGGTGAGGAGGAGGAGGAGGAGGAGGAGGAGGAGGAGGAGGAGGAGGAGGAGGAGGAGGAGGAGGAGGAGAGGAGGAGGAATGTGTTGGTGTTGGTACGCTAGTAGTAGTAGTAATGGTGGTGATAGTAGGTGTGGTGGTACAGTGATGGTGGTGGTACGCTAGTAGTAGTAGCAGCAGCAGCAGCAGCAGCAGTAGCAGTAGTAGTAGTAGGAGTAGTAGTAGTAGTAGTAGTAGTAGTAGTAGTAGTAGTAGTAGTAGTAGTTGGAGGAGGAACAGCAGCAGCAGCAGCTTCTGTTGTTGTTATTGATGATGATGATGATGATGATGATGATGATGATGATGATGATGATGATGATGATGATGATGAATAGCGAAATATTTTAAAGGTTGTGTAAGGCCAATGACCTCGAAATTCACCAGCCTGTCAAAGAAAGAGCAAGTCAAGCCTCTACTCCCCTAGTTTTTCGTCTGTCACGAATCGCGGGAGGGAGATGCAGAGGGTCATTTCTCACCCCCAATCATCAGAAGGTAGAACTGCGTCAGACACGTGCGCAGGTTTTGAAATAATGAGAGCTCGACCTCACCGCCCGCCTACTGCGCAAATCGGAATGAGTCTTCTCTACTGCGGTGCAAAAATAACATAACATGACACGACACGACACGACATAACATCATAACATAACATAACACGACATGACACGACACGACACGACACGACACGACATAACATAACATCATAACATAACATGACACGACACGACATAACATCATAACATAACACGACATGACACGGCACGACATGACACGACATAACATCATAACATAACATAACACGACACGACATAACATCATAACATAACATAACACGACACGACACGACACGACATAACATCATAACATAACATAACACGACACGACACGACATAACATCATAACATAACATAACACGACACGACATAACATCATAACATAACATAACACGACACGACACGACATAACATAACATCATAACATAACATGACACGGCACGACATAACATCATAACATAACATGACATGACACGACACGACACGACACGACATAACATAACATCATAACATAACATGACACGACACGACATAACATCATAACATAACATGACATGACACGACACGACACGACACGACATAACATAACATCATAACATAACATGACACGACACGACACGACACGACACAACACAACACAACACAACACAACACAACACAACACAACACAACACAGCACAGCATAACATAACATAACATAACATAACATAACATGATATGACATGATATAGCATTTCATATACATTATTGATCCAAAATCTGGAAATTAAAGTTACCTTTCACTTGCATTAGGTAAATGGCTACGTACAGCAGAAACTTGGCGATGCGAGACAAAACATTACAAACAAAGGGGTTATATACAATGAACTACAGAGCACTCTGGGAGCGCGAACCTTCGCCAAGGAAGCCACAAGTCCTCTTCCATGACCTGTATAATTCAAGCAAGATGTTCTGCTAGCCAGGCCTGACGCTATGAAATTTTAGTGTCTGCTAGAGGTCTCTGAGTGCGGAACTCATACGCCAGCGGAATGAATAGCTTCACGTCATCAAGGTCGTGATGCGCAATACAATGTCTGTTTAAGGTTGTAATTCCAAAACAATCTAACAGATGACCTCCAAACTTTAGTGAATGTTCCTTGCGTGAAACCCTGATATTGCACCGAATTTCATTGAAGTTTGTTTTGATTTGTAAAGTTATTTAGCCAAATAATGAATAAACGAACGAACTGACGAATTAACTGGGGGGAAAATAACTTTTTTGGCGGAGGTGACAATGGCAAGTGACTGCACCGCCCGAGGTCAGATCACACTGCAGGTCAGGAACACTGCAGGTTAGATCACACTGCAGGTCAGGAACACTGCAGGTCAGGAACACTGCAGGTCAGATCACACTGCAGGTCAGATCACACTGCAGGTCAGATCACACTGCAGGTCAGGAACATTGCAGGTCAGATCACACTGCAGGTCAGGAACACTGCAGGTCAGATCACACTGCAGGTCAGATCACACTGCAGGTCAGGAACACTGCAGGTCAGGAACACTGCAGGTCAGATCACACTGCAGGTCAGGAACTCTGCAGGTCAGGAACATTGCAGGTCAGATCACACTGCTGGTCAGGAACACACAGGCGGTGGAGGTGGAAACGCAATCTCATCTACATGCAAACTGCCTCACCTGAGCCATGTGAGAGTGAATGCAGGTCAGTAGTCAATTGTATCGAACAGACTCGTGTTGATG
>JAWQFJ010000004.1:15000-107500 GCA_034096865.1 Theodoxus fluviatilis
CAGAGGGACGGAGACTGCTAGAGAATGACGCATTCTGCTCGAGTCGGCGTGTCCTCAACACTCACCCGCTGCACGTCCTTGACCAAGGCTTTTTCATTCACAGACGCGGCAGTTGTCGAGTAGCTCCGCACTCGCCGTCTCGACTTACAGTGACGATCTGTTAAGGAAAAAATGAGTACTTTTTTATTCAGAAGAGACAAGTTAATGGTGTGTTATAGTTATACATCGCATGCGAGGAAAGTCAAAATCCTGCGAGGAATAGGCCGGTGTCAGCGTGTGTCTACATGGTCAAGGCACTTGTTATGCTCGTCAAAGGGACGTAACTCTAAATTCTGACCTCGCTTCGCGTAAAATTTAATGAAAATCGCTGGAGTTTGCGGTCTCGGTGTAATCGTTGCGTGTGGTTGTCAGCCCGATTTTTACACGCACGGTCAGACCGGATCGAGAGCAAAATCGGCTTGAAAACCGGTACGTGTATAGGCGCCTTAAAAGCTGCTATGCGATTGCTATTGAAGCAGGCCCCGAAAACACAAAGACCGTAGCATTCTAGCCGATGAGGGAGGTATGCGATTCTTAACATATGTTGACATCAGCCTTATCCTCGTATCGTACGTAGGTCCTCGCGTCTCTGCAAAGCCGCCTGGTATCCACTGTGCTGACGTCTTGTCAAAGATCCTCGTAATGAGGCATGTAGCTGGTATGCCACAGATCTCTGGTGCGTAGCAGAATGGTAATGAGCTTAGGGCAGAAGAATAATACTCGTTGAAATGTGTCAAAGAGGATTTGTTATGTAGAGAATTTGCCGAGGCGGACCTTGGAAAGATGCGAATATAAAATCGAAATGTCACTTAAAGTTTAATAGCACAACACATAAGTTTTACAGCTTTGGCGTGATCCCAGCTAGAAAGCCCCCGGCCACCTGCTCCCCCTGCCCTCCTAGCAACACTGTCTCTGAGCAGGGATGCATCCATCATAACAGCAGGTGATTGCTCACTGCAGTGCACGTCACTCAGGTGGGAGTATGCAAAGTTGGTTCCTTCCTCAAAACAAAAGTCAGTAAGCCCGTCGTAGAAAACAGTCGCTATAGGAAAGGAATACTGGTGAGGTTTTTTTGTTTTGTTTTGGTTTTTAATCACGCTGGTAATCCTGTTTAATTCTTCGGGATGCTCGCAGATAGTTCGGTGATACTGACTTTTCGCCGATTCGATGGTCTTACGCAAATCGATCTTGCTTTGCAGGACAATAAGACTCTATTCATGTCGCTTGAGCGAAATGTTGTAATCTAGTCAGTATAGTTGTAGAGTTTAATTATCTTCTCGGCACCACAATTCAAGATCTATAGTTAGGGGTTCGGAATTTAGTTCACATACATGTAGGCGTACATGTTCTCATGCAAGTTTACCGCTGTACATAGTTGCTAACGGTAGGCCTACACGTGCGTTATCGAAGAAGGTTCGCTATTTAGAGCAAGACCACGTGTCACACAATGTCTTCATTAGACTACGGGGTAAGAGAGGGAGAGAACAGGGGCCTGCATCTGACGTCAGTGACGGTCGACTTCGTGCTACACAGCAATGCAGTAACTTACGTTTCATCGCCTGCGTCCCTTCCTTGCAGACGAGGTCCGAGACGAGAATGCACACAGTTGTTGGGGGCGACATTGTCGACGAAGAACAAAGGGTCGCGATGATTTCTTGCTTCACAGGTAACTTCACGAAGTAGGCAACGAGCACAGCGGCTGCGCTGGAAGTCTTTATATAAGCCTGCGCACGAGCAGTTCACGTGACGTGCAGCTGAAATGACGCTGATCTAAACTTGAACCTGAGCAAGGTGCACGAAAATCCAAACAAGCTGCAACTGGATTTTTGATTGTTGTCTATGCTGATAACAACTTCAGTAGGACTTTCGGATGGGCAGATATCCAAAGTCTGCTTACTCTGGATCCAATCGGTGTTCTGGATCAACTTTCCCTTGTATCATCTGGGGAAAAAATAGCATATTTCCTGTTTTACTCATTACCTTCTATCATTACCAATGGAAAATAAGTCTGACGAAGCTGAGCTAATTTTTTTTATCAAGAAAGGTTTTATCAGCGTCAGTGGGTCAGCATCAATGGGTCAGCTTGTCTGCCTGTCTGACTTGTGGCCAGATATTTGGTAGCTGAGCATAGCCGGGTTATCCGCCTATGGGAAACATTTTGAGAGCCACGAAGTGACCGCTTTAGTGAGGTGGGGGAAACATGAAGATGGGAGAGTGGGTGGGTGGAAACTAGGAGGTTGAGGGGCAGAGGAGTGGGCAAGAAGAGCGGTTGAGAAAGATTGGAGGTAAGGATGGAGGGGAGAGAGGAAAAAGAGAACATTCGAGCAGAACCGAACTGAAACTGTCGTGAAGGCAGTCAGCCCACTGCAAAAACAAACGACCTTAGACATTTCCTTGTGGTTAGTGGTAGTAACAGCGCGTTATTTACATGACAATGTGCTATTATTGCAGTACCCTGAGAGAGAGAGAGAGAGAGAGAGAGAGAGAGAGAGAGAGAGAGAGAGAGAGAGAGAGAGACAGGTTGGGGGGGATATATTGCTTTATTGCGGTAGAAGACCCGTCATAGTAGTACACATTGTATGTACATATTTTAAAACACCACAGTAGGATACACTTAGTCTATTTGATTAAAGTATCATACACAGTACACGAATAGAATACAACGTGTTATAGGCTTTACGACATCACAACACTAAGACATAAAGCATCGTTGTGCCCATAAAATAATATCGTTCATTTGCACCTTACCAGTCAATACACATTATTATTCATCCCTTGATTAGGCGAAATCCTAAAATTCTATGGGACGCACGCCAGTCTGCGTACAAGAAGGGACACAGCACTGAGACCGCCGCGCTGAGTGTCCTCGATGGCCTGCTTGTAAACGCAGATGAGAAACGCCTGTCGTTGGTGGCGTTATTGGACCTCAGCGCCGCGTTTGACACGCTGGACCACTCCATACTCCTCAAACGCATGGAGCTGTCGTTTGGAGTTCACGGTATTGTCCTGGACTGGTTTGCGTCCTATGTTCGTGATCGGTCACAGTCCGTCATTGTTGATGGCGTTTTGTCAGCCCCATCTCCATTGATTTTTGGTATCCCGCAAGGCTCGGTCTTAGGACCAGTTTTGTTCACTCTGTACTCGCAACCCCTTTCAGATGTGATAGCTAAGCATGAGTGTGATTTTCAGAAATATGCAGACGACACAGAGTTGTCGAAGAGCTCATCAGTCGAGGAATTTCCTTATGTACAGTCAGATATCAAGACATGCGTTGATGATGTACTCGCATGGATGAGGAGCAACAAGCTCAAGCTCAATACAGATAAAACTGAAGTTATGCCTGTTGGGGCACGGTCAAGTCTCGGGCTTATCGAGAGTGATTCCACTGACATCGGGGGTAGCTCTATTCCATTCCAGAGCTCGGTTTGGTACCTCGGTGTTCAGATTGACCAGACAGATTGTCGATGCGTAAACAGATCAGCAGTATTTGCAGTGCCTGTTTTCTTGAACTACGCCGCATTGCATCCATTCGCCAATATCTTTCTGACACTGCGTGTGTTAGACTGGTCACTGCCAGGATCACTTCAAGGCTGGATTATTGTAATTCAGTTTTGGTGGGTCTTCCAGCAGAACAATTGAACCGTCTTCACATTCTAGTAAACTAGAGATTTCGCCTACCGGCAAAAGTATACTACTGACTCGGGTTTACAGAATGCCGTCTTCAGCGCGTTCAAAACAACGCAGCACGCCTCGTGCTGAGGAAGGGAAAACGCGATCATGTGACTCCCATGCTTAGGCATCTACACTGGCTTCCCGTGAAATTCCGTTGCCAGTACAAAATTGCTGTTTTGGCCTACCGTCATTTTGATGGTACTCTTCCTGTGTATCTTTCGGCATCCCTTCGCACATAAATTATCAACTATCCCGTTCTCTCCGTTCAGCAAATGAAAAGCTTCTCAAAATTCCTAGACGTAGTACAAAATATGTTGGTGAGCGTAGTTTTAGTTTCAATATGTCTGGAACTCGCTGCCGGCTGGCCTGCGTGACGCACCCACTTTCACTATTTTTAAGTCGCAACCAAGGAGTACTCCTTGGTCGCAACTGAAGACTCACATGTTTCGACTGGCTTTGGCTTGATCGTAGGTCTTTCTCATGGTCATGTATGTTGTTGTATTTATTCTTAGGTCTGTAAGTTTTATTATGAGTTGTAGTATGTGGGTAAGCGTGTTGATGAATGTCTGCGTGTGAATGTGGTTATGTCAGCGCATTGAGTTGTACAGAAGTGCGCTATATAAATGCTATTCATTATTATTATTATTATTTTTTATTATTATTATTATTATTATTATTATTATTATTATTATTATTATTATTATTATTATTATTATTATTATTATTATTATTATTATTATTATTATTATTATTATTATTATTATTATTATTATTATTATTAAATTTGTAATGAATGCATGTTCAACTTAAAATGTATATGTCCCATGAGGATGAAAATATGTTGATGTCTCATGCATCGTATCCGATTTAAAACCGTAGAATTGGCCTTTACCATTCATGTTTTGTTCGACCTTTTATGTACCCTGTTAGGTGGTTATCATCAGCTAACGCATGGAAATTGTCATGAATAGCAGGTGTTGCTTACTCCATACCAACTTGCCTGATCGATTTCGCAGTCTAGGAGCATAGTAATGTACATATTGCCACATCTCTGGTTTTATCTGCGCCTTGTCCGTCTAACAAGTATATGTACACCCCACACGATGGGTGCTGGTGTATTTCGCGATGTATTTTGCTCTCAGCGCATCATAGGCCTACATCGGACAGCAAACTAAGAAATGTTCTTCATTTTCCGTTTGATTGGCACAAAATAGACAGGAAACGTTATCATTTGCTCCAAATTGTCTTTCATTGATATGCAAGTGGTTGATTCCTAATCTTAATCTTATTAAGACATCTCTGAATTTCTTTATTCTAATATCTTTATTTAAGATAACTTTTGCTGCCATGTGCACTTTTTAAAGTCCTTTACGCTGCAAAGCGCTCACTGCTACAGAGTTTCTCGTTCCACTGCTGCCTAAAACAATTTCGTAATCTTTGTTGGAATGCCCTCAAGAAACCTTTCTCATTTTAGCGTCCCCCATTTATTCACACAAAGTTGTAACCCAACCTTGTTAGACATTCCTGTACAGCTTTGGCCCAGTTTAATTTTGCTGGCAAGTTGATGCTGCACAGCATTTGGATGGCTTGCTTGGGGAGTCTGTCCAGTGACATTTTGCCCATTTTTAACCAGTACTTTATTGCCCTGGACACTGCCTTGGCAACAAGGGGGTACCTACCAGTCTCACCATATAATTATATAAGAGTGCTGGACGTTCAAACATTTAGATTTAAAAACGTTTTACACGCGAACGTGTGCACTTTTTCTGTGTCGGGAGAGAGGGAGGGGCCGGGAGAGAGGGAGAGAGAGAGCGAGAGAGAGAGAGAGAAAGAGAGAGAGAGAGAGAGAGAGAGAGAGAGAGAGAGAGAGAAGGGGGCACACGCACACACACACATGCATACGCAAACGCTCGCGCGCGCACACACACACGTACACACACACACACACGTACACGCACGCACGCACGCACGCACACACATGCGCGTCTCAATATTCGTAAATGTATATGTTGACTCGCCCCAGCCGTATCTTACACTCACTCACACACACACATCTTAATACACAGGCACAGACATGCACACATGCGCCTGCACACACACATACAAAGACAAACGCATGCACACGCTGGCATCAAGGCCCTGATCGATCCCTCCTCTGACGAATCTATTACCAATAGGTCAGGTCCCTTCATGAACGTCGAAACGGAAAAAAACCGACAATTTTGAAACAAACACCTTTACTTGGCACAGCAGACTTTCAACAGAGAAAAAGCGACCGACTTTTGATGAAGCCTCCATGGCCCCAAGACGAGTTACTTTTCCTCAATTGAATGCCTGCCATTCCAAGCAAATATATTTGTTTCTGATTCTTTAGTTTTTGTAACTTCAAAACTATTCGTTTCCTGTTCTGCAACACTACCCATGCCCCTACGCTCTCTACCTAAAGATGTTCGAGTTTATTGAGTGAGGAAATAGCCGGTGTCAGATTCCTTGAACTGCACACAGTAGTGAAAGGTCATGTGTGCGGAGGACATGAAGCGCTTTGCCCTTCCAAGGAGCTCAAAGTAGAAAAGGGGAAACAACTCTCTTTTCTTTCTACCGCGTAGGTGGCACTACAGTCTGCTGCTGAGACTCGTTCTGACACATCAAGCAAGCATGGGTGGCCGAGGCGTCCCTATCATCGTTCTCAGTAAGTGCCATTTCTTGCGCGAATCTCTCCCGACTGTTATTTGGATTTAGTAATAAGTTATTCAGTATTCACATTTTCCTTTCAGACCAGAACACCAGGCGTGAATCGGGCCGAAAGGTCCAGATAGGAAACATCGAAGCCGGCAAGGTAAGCGCGTGGTCGCCCTGGCGTTCGCCATGTTGTTTCTTCCAGAAGGTTCGTTGGGACATATATTACTTATTTGAAGTAGTAGCATACGTTTGAAGGAGTATGTCGCTTTTAACATTATATAATGCCATTTGCAATGAATGTCTTGCATTTCGACAAGTGATGAGTTATGCTTTATTTGGAATTTGATCATTGTAGTTATGTCGGCAAGGCCAAGGGAGATAAACATTGAATGATTGGGTGCCGATGGAATCCATTTCTTCGATCACTATTCCTTACCCGAGAACATTGCCATAGTAACCATCGTTAAGCCTTGTGAGACCTGCCGGTGACAAATAATGAAAAGCACGATTGAAAAAAAATTCTGCTGGGTCATCCGCACTGAGCAGTTGACAGTGTCCTACACGTGATAGTGATACGGGTCATTCAAGGCTGAACGGTCGGGGGACGGGTTCCCCATTGCTCATTTGCTGTCTGTGGAATTTAGGTTTTTGTTTTAATCGCTCTTTGATAAAAACTTACTCGTGATTTCCTAGCCAGCTTGCAATCTAACGGAACATTTCTAGAATAGTCGTTTCATTGGTCGATTGTAATTCAGCACGTGTTACTCGGAAACTAATAAACAATCTGTGTGAACGGTGTTGTCCACAGTCACAATTCTCGCGGAGTTTGAAGATGTGTTGGATGAAGATTATACACAGATTTGTGATAGTCAGTTCTTTCTCCCTATCCGTTACTTTCCATGCATGTAACCTTCCATTCCCAACTTCATTGACAGGGGTGTTCAAAATTATTTCGGCTTACTAGCCTGCCGGGCTAGTTGGACACAAGTTACTAGCCCGCAACTTTTTTTTTTACCAGCCCGCCTTCCAAACACAAATAATGAAAAACTGAATGCAGTTTCTAAACACACCAACTCAACATGACTTTATTGAAGATGATATTTTGCACAACTTGAAATCAAAGCATAGTCCAACTTTAAAATATGTGTAAAGACTGTTGTGGTTATTCAAGAGAAGAAATTCAGTTTCCATAGTTGGCATTTAAATCTATGCATTCATCACACACCGTTTGTCAAGTTGGATTGTCTGGCATTGCAGGCTATTGCAGATGTCATCCGAACATGCCTTGGACCCAGGTCCATGCTGAAGGTAGGAATCTCATCAGTTTTTCAAGCAGTTTTCTTGAGTTTTTCCCCTGCAGTATTTGTTATGTGCTTTGTAAGAATACATGAAGTTACTTCTTATGAAGGGTTTGAGTGGAGAGACAAAGTATTTTTCTTGTTCTAGTTTAATGAGTTATTGCACATAATGTACCAGTGTCTTGCTTGCTGAAATATGATTTATCACTAAATCCATGACAGTTACTTGGCAGTACATATTGAAGAGTTATTCTGTACAAAGTGCTCGAGTTGACTTGAAGATCCTTCGATGTTGGCTTGCCCAGGAGATGTACACAATCTGAAAGGGCTGCAGCTGGTCAGCTCAGTTGTGCTTTCTCTTGGCAGATGTTGATGGACCCCATGGGTGGCATTGTCATGACCAACGACGGCAACGCCATCTTGAGAGAAGTGAGTCTTGGACTGGTTGTGGATTTGCTGCTTGCTGTCTCTATGTGGCACTGCCTTTACTGTTTAGGCCAAAAAATAAATAGTTGTGGTTATTGTAATCAGGGGGGATCAAGTTTCTCTTGCGCCGAGAAGACTTTTGTAAATGTAAATGTTAGATTTCCTGAGTGCTTCTAGGGCAGGGAAGATGAGACTACGCATTTCATGTTTTACTGTCAATATCCCCCCCCCCCCCCACTATCAAAACAAGTGTTGGGTCAGTTGGGTTACTGTAATCACAACTGTTTAAATTTTTGGCCATAGCAGTCTGTGCTCTAAGGTGGACATGAGGGGACAACGCCACCAATCTTTAGGTAGAGATAAATGGCGACTGCTAATGGTTATTGCCGCATGCTGTTATACTCTGTCCCACCTGCCATTCCCTTGTGGGCTAGCTCTGGTGCTGAACTTATTGAAGTTGCCATTACTAAATGTTGCAACCATGTGAGGAACAACAGGCTTGTGTGAGGAAGTAATTATAGACTGTGTAACTGGCCCGTAGTTGATGCTTGTGGATGATATGGGAATAGTAGCATGGGGGAAGAATGGCAGCATGGGGGAAGAATGGCACCTTGGGGGAAGAATGGCAGCATGAGGGAAGAAAGGCAGCATGAGGGAAGAAAGGCAGCATGAGGGAAGAAAGGCAGCATGATGGAAGAAAGGCAGCATGGGGGAAGAAAGGCAGCATGAGGGAAGAAAGGCAGCATGATGGAAGAAAGGCAGCATGAGGGAAGAAAGGCAGCATGAGGGAAGAAAGGCAGCATGGGGGAAGAATGGCAGCATGGGGGAAGAATGGCAGAAAGGGGGAAGAAAGTCAGCATGAGCGAAGAATGGCAGCTTGGGGGAAGAAAGGCAGCATGAGGGAAGAATGGCAGCATGAGAGAAGAATGGGAGCATGAGGGAAGAATAGCAGCATGGGGGAAGAATGGCAGCATGGGGGAAGAATGGCAGCATGGGGGAAGAATGGCAGCATGGGGGAAGAATGGCAGCATGGGGGAAGAAAGGCAGCATGGGGAAGGAAAGGCAGAATGAGGGAAGAATGGCAGCATGGGGGAAGAATGGCAGCATGGGGGAAGAAAGGCAGCATGAGGGAAGAATGGCAGCATGAGGGAAGAATGGCAGCATGGGGGAAGAATGGGAGCATGAGGGAAGAAAGGCAGCATGGGGGAAGAATGGCAGCATGGGGGAAGAATGGCAGCATGAGGGAAGAATAGCAGCTTGGGGGAAGATTGGCAGCATGGGGAAGGAAAGGCAGCATGAGGGAAGAATGGCAGCATGGGGGAAGAAAGGCAGCATGGGGGAAGAAAGGTAGCATGGGGGAAGAAAGGAAGCTTGGGGGAAGAAAGGCAGCATGGGGAAGGAATGGCAGCATGAGAGAAGAAAGGCAGCATGAGGGAAGAAAGGCAGCTTGCGTGAAGAAAGGCAGCATGAGGGAAGAAATTCAGCATGGGGGAAGAAACGCAGCATGGGGGAAGAATGGCAGCATGGGGGAAGAATGGCAGCTTGGGGGAAGAAAGGCAGCATGGGGAAGGAATGGCAGCATGAGGGAAGAAACGCAGCATGGGTGAAGAAAGGCAGCATGGGGAAGGAATGGCAGCATGGGTGAAGAAACGCAGCATGGGTGAAGAAAGGCAGCATGGGTGAAGAATGGCAGCATGGGGAAGGAATGGCAGCATGAGGGAAGAAACGCAGCATGAGGGAAGAAAGGCAGCATGGGTGAAGAAAGGCAGCATGGGGAAGGAATGGCAGCATGAGGGAAGAAACGCAGCATGGGTGAAGAAAGGCAGCATGAGGGAAGAAAGGCAGCATGGGGGAAGAAAGGCAGCATGGGGAAGGAATGGCAGCATGAGAGAAGAAAGGCAGCATGAGGGAAGAAAGGCAGCATGGGTGAAGAAAGGCAGCATGAGGGAAGAAAGGCAGCATGAGGGAAGAAAGGCAGCATGGGGGAAGAATGGCAGCATGGGGGAAGAATGGCAGCATGGGTGAAGAAAGGCAGCATGAGGGAAGAAAGGCAGCATGAGGGAAGAAAGGCAGCATGGGGAAGGAATGGCAGCATGAGGGAAGAAACGCAGCATGAGGGAAGAAAGGCAGCATGGGGAAGGAATGGCAGCATGAGGGAAGAAACGCAGCATGGGTGAAGAAAGGCAGCATGAGGGAAGAAAGGCAGCATGAGGGAAGAAAGGCAGCATGAGGGAAGAAAGGCAGCATGGGTGAAGAAAGGCAGCATGGGTGAAGAAAGGCAGCATGAGGGAAGAAAGGCAGCATGGGTGAAGAAAGGCAGCATGGGTGAAGAAAGGCAGCATGGGGAAGGAATGGCAGCATGAGAGAAGAAAGGCAGCATGAGGGAAGAAAGGCAGCATGGGTGAAGAAAGGCAGCATGAGGGAAGAAAGGCAGCATGGGTGAAGAAAGGCAGCATGGGGAAGGAATGGCAGCATGAGGGAAGAAACGCAGCATGGGTGAAGAAAGGCAGCATGAGGGAAGAAAGGCAGCATGAGGGAAGAAAGGCAGCATGGGGAAGGAATGGCAGCATGAGGGAAGAAAGGCAGCATGAGGGAAGAAAGGCAGCATGGGGAAGGAATGGCAGCATGAGGGAAGAAACGCAGCATGGGTGAAGAAAGGCAGCATGAGGGAAGAAAGGCAGCATGGGTGAAGAAAGGCAGCATGAGGGAAGAAAGGCAGCATGGGGGAAGAATGGCAGCATGGGGGAAGAATGGCAGCATGGGGGAAGAATGGCAGCATGGGGGAAGAAAGGCAGCATGGGGAAGGAAAGGCAGAATGAGGGAAGAATGGCAGCATGGGGGAAGAATGGCAGCATGGGTGGAAGAAAGGCAGCATGAGGGAAGAATGGCAGCATGAGGGAAGAATGGCAGCATGGGGGAAGAATGGGAGCATGAGGGAAGAAAGGCAGCATGGGGGAAGAATGGCAGCATGGGGGAAGAATGGCAGCATGAGGGAAGAATAGCAGCTTGGGGGAAGATTGGCAGCATGGGGAAGGAAAGGCAGCATGAGGGAAGAATGGCAGCATGGGGGAAGAAAGGCAGCATGGGGGAAGAAAGGTAGCATGGGGGAAGAAAGGTAGCTTGGGGGAAGAAAGGCAGCATGGGGAAGGAATGGCAGCATGAGAGAAGAAAGGCAGCATGAGGGAAGAAAGGCAGCTTGCGTGAAGAAAGGCAGCATGAGGGAAGAAATTCAGCATGGGGGAAGAAACGCAGCATGGGGGAAGAATGGCAGCATGGGGGAAGAATGGCAGCTTGGGGGAAGAAAGGCAGCATGGGGAAGGAATGGCAGCATGAGGGAAGAAACGCAGCATGGGTGAAGAAAGGCAGCATGGGGAAGGAATGGCAGCATGGGTGAAGAAAGGCAGCATGGGTGAAGAAAGGCAGCATGGGGAAGGAATGGCAGCATGAGGGAAGAAACGCAGCATGGGTGAAGAAAGGCAGCATGAGGGAAGAAAGGCAGCATGGGTGAAGAAAGGCAGCATGAGGGAAGAAAGGCAGCATGGGGGAAGAATGGCAGCATGGGGGAAGAAAGGCAGCATGGGGAAGAATGGCAGCATGGGGGAAGAAAGGCAGCATGGGGAAGGAAAGGCAGAATGAGGGAAGAATGGCAGCATGGGGGAAGAATGGCAGCATGGGTGAAGAAAGGCAGCATGGGTGAAGAAAGGCAGCATGAGGGAAGAAAGGCAGCATGAGGGAAGAAAGGCAGCATGGGGGAAGAATGGCAGCATGGGGGAAGAATGGCAGCATGGGTGAAGAAAGGCAGCATGAGGGAAGAAAGGCAGCATGGGGAAGAATGGCAGCATGGGGAAGGAATGGCAGCATGAGGGAAGAAACGCAGCATGGGGAAGAGGCAGCATGGGGAAGAAAGGCAGCATGGGGAAGGAATGGCAGCATGAGGGAAGAAACGCAGCATGGGTGAAGAAAGGCAGCATGAGGGAAGAAAGGCAGCATGGGGAAGAAAGGCAGCATGGGGAAGGAATGGCAGCATGAGAGAAGAAAGGCAGCATGAGGGAAGAAAGGCAGCATGGGTGAAGAAAGGCAGCATGAGGGAAGAAAGGCAGCATGGGTGAAGAAAGGCAGCATGGGGGAAGAAAGGCAGCATGGGGAAGAATGGCAGCATGGGGAAGAAAGGCAGCATGGGGGAAGAAAGGCAGCATGAGGGAAGAAAGGCAGCATGGGGGAAGAAAGGCAGCATGGGGAAGAAAGGCAGCATGGGGAAGGAATGGCAGCATGAGGGAAGAAACGCAGCATGGGTGAAGAAAGGCAGCATGAGGGAAGAAAGGCAGCATGGGTGAAGAAAGGCAGCATGGGGAAGGAATGGTAGCATGAGGGAAGAAAGGCAGCATGAGGGAAGAAAGGCAGCATGGGGAAGGAATGGCAGCATGAGGGAAGAAACGCAGCATGGGTGAAGAAAGGCAGCATGAGGGAAGAAAGGCAGCATGGGTGAAGAAAGGCAGCATGAGGGAAGAAAGGCAGCATGGGGGAAGAATGGCAGCATGGGGGAAGAATGGCAGCATGGGGGAAGAATGGCAGCATGGGGGAAGAAAGGCAGCATGGGGAAGGAAAGGCAGAATGAGGGAAGAATGGCAGCATGGGGGAAGAATGGCAGCATGGGGGAAGAAAGGCAGCATGAGGGAAGAATGGCAGCATGAGGGAAGAATGGCAGCATGGGGGAAGAATGGGAGCATGAGGGAAGAAAGGCAGCATGGGGGAAGAATGGCAGCATGGGGGAAGAATGGCAGCATGAGGGAAGAATAGCAGCTTGGGGGAAGATTGGCAGCATGGGGAAGGAAAGGCAGCATGAGGGAAGAATGGCAGCATGGGGGAAGAAAGGCAGCATGGGGGAAGAAAGGTAGCATGGGGGAAGAAAGGTAGCTTGGGGGAAGAAAGGCAGCATGGGGAAGGAATGGCAGCATGAGAGAAGAAAGGCAGCATGAGGGAAGAAAGGCAGCTTGCGTGAAGAAAGGCAGCATGAGGGAAGAAATTCAGCATGGGGGAAGAAACGCAGCATGGGGGAAGAATGGCAGCATGGGGGAAGAATGGCAGCTTGGGGGAAGAAAGGCAGCATGGGGAAGGAATGGCAGCATGAGGGAAGAAACGCAGCATGGGTGAAGAAAGGCAGCATGGGGAAGGAATGGCAGCATGAGGGAAGAAAGGCAGCATGGGTGAAGAAACGCAGCATGGGTGAAGAAAGGCAGCATGGGGAAGGAATGGCAGCATGAGGGAAGAAAGGCAGCATGGGGGAAGAATGGCAGCATGGGGGAAGAATGGCAGCATGGGGGAAGAATGGCAGCATGGGGGAAGAATGGCAGCATGGGGGAAGGAATGGCAGCATGGGGGAAGAATGGCAGCATGGGGGAAGAATGGCAGCATGGGGGAAGAAAGGCAGCATGGGGAAGGAAAGGCAGAATGAGGGAAGAATGGCAGCATGGGGGAAGAATGGCAGCATGGGGGAAGAAAGGCAGCATGAGGGAAGAATGGCAGCATGAGGGAAGAATGGCAGCATGGGGGAAGAATGGGAGCATGAGGGAAGAATGGCAGCATGAGGGAAGAAAGGCAGCATGATGGAAGAAAGGCAGCATGGGTGAAGAAAGGCAGCATGGGTGAAGAAAGGCAGCATGGGTGAAGAAAGGCAGCATGGGGAAGAAAGGCAGCATGGGTGAAGAAAGGCAGCATGGGGAAGGAATGGCAGCATGAGGGAAGAAACGCAGCATGGGTGAAGAAAGGCAGCATGGGGAAGGAAAGGCAGCATGGGGGAAGAATGGCAGCTTGGGGGAAGAAAGGCAGCATGGGGAAGGAATGGCAGCATGGGTGAAGAAACGCAGCATGGGTGAAGAAAGGCAGCATGGGGAAGGAATGGCAGCATGGGGAAGGAATGGCAGCATGAGGGAAGAAACGCAGCATGGGTGAAGAAAGGCAGCATGGGTGAAGAAAGGCAGCATGGGTGAAGAAAGGCAGCATGGGGGAAGAAAGGCAGCATGGGGAAGAAAGGCAGCATGGGTGAAGAAAGGCAGCATGGGTGAAGAAAGGCAGCATGAGGGAAGAAAGGCAGCATGGGGAAGGAATGGCAGCATGGGGGAAGAAACGCAGCATGGGTGAAGAAAGGCAGCATGGGGAAGGAATGGCAGCATGGGGGAAGAATGGCAGCATGAGGGAAGAAACGCAGCATGGGTGAAGAAAGGCAGCATGGGTGAAGAAAGGCAGCATGGGTGAAGAAAGGCAGCATGAGGGAAGAAAGGCAGCATGGGGGAAGAAAGGCAGCATGGGGGAAGAAAGGCAGCATGAGGGAAGAAAGGCAGCATGAGGGAAGAAAGGCAGCATGGGGAAGAAAGGCAGCATGAGGGAAGAAAGGCAGCATGAGGGAAGAAAGGCAGCATGGGGGAAGAAAGGCAGCATGAGGGAAGAAAGGCAGCATGGGGGAAGAAACGCAGCATGGGTGAAGAAAGGCAGCATGGGTGAAGAAAGGCAGCATGGGTGAAGAAAGGCAGCATGAGGGAAGAAAGGCAGCATGGGGGAAGAATGGCAGCATGGGGGAAGAAAGGCAGCATGGGTGAAGAAAGGCAGCATGAGGGAAGAAAGGCAGCATGGGTGAAGAAAGGCAGCATGAGGGAAGAAAGGCAGCATGGGTGAAGAAAGGCAGCATGAGGGAAGAAAGGCAGCATGGGGGAAGAAAGGCAGCATGGGGAAGGAATGGCAGCATGAGGGAAGAAACGCAGCATGGGTGAAGAAAGGCAGCATGAGGGAAGAAAGGCAGCATGAGGGAAGAAAGGCAGCATGGGGAAGGAATGGCAGCATGAGGGAAGAAACGCAGCATGGGTGAAGAAAGGCAGCATGAGGGAAGAATGGCAGCATGAGGGAAGAAAGGCAGCATGGGTGAAGAAAGGCAGCATGAGGGAAGAAACGCAGCATGAGGGAAGAAAGGCAGCATGGGGGAAGAAAGGCAGCATGGGGGAAGAAAGGCAGCATGGGGAAGGAATGGCAGCATGAGGGAAGAAACGCAGCATGGGGAAGGAATGGCAGCATGAGGGAAGAAACGCAGCATGAGGGAAGAAAGGCAGCATGGGGAAGGAATGGCAGCATGAGGGAAGAAACGCAGCATGGGTGAAGAAAGGCAGCATGAGGGAAGAAAGGCAGCATGAGGGAAGAAAGGCAGCATGGGGGAAGAATGGCAGCATGGGGGAAGAAAGGCAGCATGGGGGAAGAAAGGCAGCATGGGGAAGGAATGGCAGCATGGGGGAAGAAAGGCAGCATGGGGGAAGAAAGGCAGCATGGGGAAGGAATGGCAGCATGGGGGAAGAAAGGCAGCATGGGGGAAGAAAGGCAGCATGGGGAAGGAATGGCAGCATGAGGGAAGAAACGCAGCATGGGTGAAGAAAGGCAGCATGAGGGAAGAAAGGCAGCATGGGGGAAGAATGGGAGCATTAAACATCAAGCATCATGTTCATTCATCTGTATGTAATTGTCTCAAAATAAATAGTTAGGCCCCCTTTATATGGAAGTGAAATTACATGCTTAAGATGTATCTTGACCATAAACATTGCTAAGTATTCAAGCATGCTTGTTTAATGAGGATGGGTAAGGTAATAATGATAACAATCTCTAGGGTGCTAGCAGTTATGAAAAGATGAGCTTTTGTTGTCATCATACTTGCCACACTTTGAAAGCATGGCTGCTTGTCCTCAGAAATACTGACAGTTTGTTTGTTGAAGGAGAGACATGCCACTGATCATGGAGCACCTCTTGACTGCGTTGCAGTGGTTTTCAGATCTGTTAAGCTCTCTATTGCTTTAATGTACTTTGCTCAGAGATGAAACGACAACAGCATGAACTTTTCAGAAATGCTATGGTGAACTGTTGTTAGCCCTTTGAATAAGATGGCCTCTGTTATGACCATGAGAAGCACTCTAGTGTTGATTTCAAAGTAATAAGTAGTAACCTGCAGGCTGGAGGTAATTACTGTCCTACATTTCTATCAAGAGCAGGCTTTTTGCTGCCGACAGTAATTGCTTCCGTCATTGTCATTGTGGAGCCAATGCTACAGTCCAGGTCATCAATACTCAAATCAGGTGTGAGACACTGGACAAGTGGTCAGTCCAGGTCATCAGTACTCGATTCAGGTGTGAGACTATAGTGGACAAGTGGTCAGTCCAGGTCATCAGTACTCAATTCAGGTGTGAGACTATAGAGGACAAGTGGTCAGTCCAGGTCATCAGTACTCGATTCAGGTGTGAGACAAAAGTGGACAAGTGGTCAGTCCAGGTCATCAGTACTCAATTCAGGTGTGAGAGAGTGTGGACAAGTGGTCAGTCCAGGTCATCAGTACTCATAAAAGATGTGAGGCAAAGTGTGGACAAGCTGATCTCTTTCCCAGATCCATGTCAAGCATCCAGCTGCCAAGTCCATGATAGAGGTTGCCAGGACCCAGGATGAGGAGACTGGAGACGGCACCAAATCTGTCATCATTCTGGGTAAGCATCATTTTGTTGGGGTGGGGACTGGCTTCAGGGATGGGAATTCATTGCAGAGAAATCTGCTCCTGCATAAGGCAGATATGCTAATCTGAGCAAGTTGATTTTGTAATGTTGTTTAATTTCCATGGAGATGATGGCAAATTGGTTCTCATAATCCAGTTGATAATCCTTGCTGAGAGCAGAGCATTCATTCCATGGGAGTGATGATGTGGTAGCTGCTAATGTAATGCTGGTGCTGTGTAGGGAATGCACCCATCTTTCATAGTGAACAAGTAACGATTATGGGTTTGAGAGAAGAACATTTCTTGTAATTTTTTAAGTAGCAGTTTATCATTTACTCGCCTAATCTAAGTCACAATAAGAATGACCCAGTGATCAAACAGCACACAGATGGATGCTAAGCAACGCCCATGGCGGTCGCTATGACAGCCTGGCCTGCTTTGCTTGGCAGCTGGAGAGGTGCTGGCAGTGGCAGAGCCGTTCCTGGGACAGCAGATGCACCCCACAGTCATCATCGCTGCCTTCCGCCAGGCGCTGGAAGACATGCTGGAGATCCTTAGGGACAAAATCTGGTGATTATTGTCCTCCTTTTATTTATGCAAAATTGGCCGTGGGTAATGGTCTTGCTATCAGTTTCTCATCCCAGATGTGTGCAGTGCTTCCTTCTGAGATCTGGAACCCTGGACTGTGTCAGTGCAGTTGCTGCTCTTGAGTGATTTAGAAAATGATACATTATTCATTTATTGCAATAACCAGTTTTGTCCAATGGTCTCATGTTGGAATTCCATGTCTAATCTTTCTACTCTTGAATGCTGTTCATTTTAGTGGGTTTTTTGACTCACATGCGAAGCAAAAGTGAGTCTATGTACTCAGCCGTGTCGTCCGTCCGTCCGGGCGTAAAAAACTTAAACGTTGGATTTTTCTCGGAGACTATTAAGTCTATCAACACCAAATGTGGCATGATGGTGTATGATGACAAGGCCTCAAAAAACATACATAGTGACTTGACCTTGCTTCAAGGTCAAGGTCACAGGAGCCATAAATGTGGTCTCAAAAACAGTCATTTTTCACATTTTCCCAATTTTCTCCCACGTTATTGAGAATGGCGACCTTAGCTACAAGTGGTATATAGGTCAAAGCAAGCCCTATCTATTGATACCAGTTTGGTTGACCTTGCTTCAAGGTCAAGGTCACAGGAGCTCTTCAAAGTGGGATTGTATACATATTTTGAAGTGACCTTGACCCTGAACTATGGCAGATAACTGTTTCAAACTTAATAATTATGTGGGGCACATGTTATACTTTCATCATGAGACACATTTGTTCACATACCATCAAGGTCAAGGTCACTTTGACCCTTATGAAATGTGACCAAAATGTGGTAGTGAACCACTAAAGGTGACCATATCTCATGGTAGAAAGTGCCAATAAGCACCATTGTGCTTCCTATGTCTTGAATTAACAGCTTTGTGTTGCATGACCTTGGATGACCTTGACCTTGGGTCAAGGTCACATGTATTTTGGTAGGAAAAATGTGTAAAGCATTTCTTTGTGTATGATGTCATTGGTAGGTTTAGTTGTTTGACCTTGAACGTCACCTGAAGGTCAAGGTCATATAAAGGTCAAGGTCAACCATGTGAGTCGTATGGGCTTTGCCCTTCTTGTTTTCCTTTTCTTTTCTGTTTTCATAAGATTGTGCTCTGTGGTGTTGCAATATGTTGTCAGAATACTGCTATATATGTACTTTGCCATCCTCAACTTCAGTTTTGAATTCTTTAACCCATTCCTGGCCAAAGTGCAATGAAAAATTACTTGCTAAATGCTGTTCAAAATCCAATATTCATGGATTTTCTAACACTGCTTTAATTTGACCATTTCCAAAATATTTTGGTCTTTCCATGAAATTTTAGTATGACAAAATCTGATGAAGTTAGCGGTAGGTATGATGTGTCAGTCTGGAAATAAGATGTACAGACACTTCATCTAAGAGCTATGAGAAAGTGGCAACTGGTAGTTACATTTCCATTCCCATCATAGGACAAAACATGCACAGATCGAATGGAACATGGGACATGCATTCTTGCCTTTGCAGTGTACCCATCAACACTGCAAACAGAGATGAGATGTTGCGGATCATCAAGAGCTGTCTGGGCACCAAGTTCATCAGCAAATGGTGAGTGTGTGTTCCCCTGCTTGCTGCATCTGTCAGACGGCCAAGACTGGTCAGTGATAGCCAAGACTAGCCAGTGATAGCCAAGACTAGCCACCGATAGCCATGACTCGCCACCGATAGTCAATACTAGCAATCAATAGTCAAGACTAGCCAGTGATAGCCAAGACTGTCTGTGATTGCAAGACTAGCCACTGATAGTCAAGACTTGCCACCGATTGCCAAGACTAGCCACTGATTTCCATGAACAAGTCTGCTGCTTTGGGTACTGCATCAAGGACTGAATCAATAATTGAGCTGGGTTTTTCATGTTAATAGATGAGATAAGCAGCTTTTGTCTGCAGTATTTCTTCAGGACTGGTTAAAATACTTATTACACTTGTACCTGCATTCCTGCTATTCCAGTAAGTCCTGTGTTTGTTATGGAATGACTAATGCTCTTTTAATTCCAATAGATCCTGTTGAGTGTTCAGTGCACTTGGCGCACACCCCATTTTCCCTTTGTTTGCTGTCATTTCCTATGAAATAAATTCTACAGACTGACATAAATAACAGCAAATGTGTAATTCCTGGCTGATTTTTTACTCACATGCGAAGCAAAAGTGAGTCTATGTACTCACCCGTTTAGTCCGTCCGGGCGTCCGAAAACTTTTCTCTGAGACTATTAAGTCTATCAATACCAAATGTGGCATAATGGTGTATGATGACAATGCCTCAAAAAACATACACAGTGACTTGACCTTGCTTCAAGGTCAAGGTCGCAGGGGCCATAAATGTTGTCTAAAAAACAGCCATTTTTGACTCGCATGCGAAGCAAAAGTGAGTCTATGTACTGAGCCGTGTCGTCCGTCCGTCCGGGCGTCCGTCCGGGCGTCCGTCCGTCCGGGCGTCCGTAAAAAACTTAAACGTTGGATTTTTCTCGGAGACTATTAAGGGGGGACACGGCCTGCAGAATTTCATGAAAAATTTTCAGAAATTGAGTTTCGTGTTAAGCGCGGATTTGGAATCTACAACATCTCCGCTACACGTGTGTGCGATCGATTTTGCTGGCTTAGGTTTCAAAGTATTTTAAACCAATTTGTTTTGTAAGGTACCCACCGCTAGATAAAAAAAGTACTAACCAGGAAGCCAAAATGCACAGATTTGAAAGCTTAGTTTCAGCATCTTCCTTCCAAAGAACGCCACATGTTTGGTATCGCATCGAAGCTTCATTTCCCGGCTTTACGTTGCAACTGTTTCCGGTACCGAAGAATAATTACCGAAGGCACACGAAGTACAATTCGGAGGCCACTGCAAACCAATGGAAAGCTTCGAAATAACGGCCTGTCTCTCAGCTAGGCTCTGATTGGCCGCTTGTGTGCGTGATCACAGCGTGATCAGGCGGAAGTGGCTGGCGGAAACGGCCGAACCGTACTTCGACTGGCGGAAGTGGTAGGCGGAAACGGCCGAACCGTACTTCGGCTGTTTCCGGCCTGAACGTCGGCCGCCGAAGCAAACATCGGTTCTTTCCGAAGTGTGCTTACAGCGCGCGCTATCTCGATCGAGACAATTCCACGGAAGATGCAGAAATGGACGGAAAAAGCAAGCCCAGAAAAGAAATTAAGTCGTGTCAACAGCCTCTGGAGGTTGTGATACAACAGCGATCGCGTTCTCATCTACAGACACGGCACTGAACGAAGCTGTTATCACGGCGGAAGTTGCCGTGATTACGCGATTCTTACAGAAAACGGGAATGTTTTGCTACAGGTGATGCTTTTCACCTAATTATCCTGATATTTTGAATTAAGATAATAAGTTGAAAGTTTGCTATAATGATAACAAATGAATGACAAATTCAATGAGTTATGTTATAAAATTGTATCTGTTATGGTTCAGTTGTAGTTAACGTTTAATCTTTCGCAAACTTTAAAGTCAATTTTCTCATAATGTGGTTTTTATTTCTACGGTAGTGATTTTCTCCCCAAAAATAAAGTCACTTAGGATTGAGATAGCTTTCTGAAATTTTGTGTGTATATTTATGAATGAATATTGCATGCAATAAGAGCATTCAGAAAGATGTAGCTGAATTTGCTTAATTTTTGTAAAAATGTAATCATGTTATGCCGGGAGCACTTTTTTTGGTTACTTGTTCTAAATTCCACTAAAATTATTTATAAGTGTTAGAAATCCACTTATTATATCTTATTGCGTAATATAGACCTTCTTCTTTGTTTACAATCATTGCTGATCATAAAAAGGTTATTCATTAAAATTTCACGGAGGGGAGAAAATTTGTATGTTTATTTTTCAGTCATTTTGCTATAACACATGAACAACTAAGTCTTCAGCAATAAAATTTTGTTTGAATATGCCTTCCAGTGTGTTTGTATTCTGTATAAAATTTCATTAGCATAGCTTTCATATTTGCTGAGTTATGATTTATTTTCTATTAATCCGTTTTTGTACGCCATGTCCCCCCTTAAGTCTATCAACACCAAATGTGGCATGATGGTGTATGATGACAAGGCCTCAAAAAACATACATAGTGACTTGACCTTGCTTCAAGGTCAAGGTCACAGGAGCCATAAATGTGGTCTCAAAAACAGTCATTTTTCACATTTTCCCAATTTTCTCCCACGTTATTGAGAATGGCGACCTTAGCTACAAGTGGTATATAGGTCAAAGCAAGCCCTATCTTTTGATACCAGTTTGGTTGACCTTGCGTCAAGGTCACAGGAGCTCTTCAAAGTGGGATTGTATACATATTTTGAAGTGACCTTGACCCTGAACTATGGAAGATAACTGTTTCAAACTTAATAATTATGTGGGGCACATGTTATACTTTCATCATGAGACACATTTGGTCACATATCATCAAGGTCAAGGTCATTTTGACCCTTATGAAATGTGACCAAAATGGGGTAGTGAACCACTAAAAGTGACTATATCTCATGGTAGAAAGTGCCAATAAGCACCATTGTGCTTCCTATGTCTTGAATTAACAGCTTTGTGTTGCATGACCTTGGATGACCTTGACCTTGGGTCAAGGTCACATGTATTTTGGTAGGAAAAATGTGTAAAGCATTTCTTTGTGTATGATGTCATTGGTAGGTTTAGTTGTTTGACCTTGACCTTGAAGGTCACCTGAAGGTCAAGGTCATATAAAGGTCAAGGTCAAGCATGTGAGTCGTATGGGCTTTGCCCTTCTTGTTTTTACATTTTCTCAATTTTCTCTAAAGTATTTGAGATTGGATACCTCACCTATATATGGTATATAGGGCAAAGTAAGACCTATCTTTTGATACCAGTTTGGTTGACCTTGCTTTAAGGTCAAGGTCACAGGAGCTCTTCAAAGTTGGATTGCATACATATTTTGAAGTGACCTTGACCCTGAACTATGGAAGATAACTGTTTCAAACTTAATAATTATGTGGGGCACATGTTATACTTTCATCATGAGACACATTTGGTCACATATCAAGGTCAAGGTCACTTTGACCCTTATGAAATGTGACCAGAATGGGGTAGTGAACCACTAAAAGTGACTATATCTCATGGTAGAAAGTGCCAATAAGCACCATTGTGCTTCCTATGTCTTGAATTAACAGCTTTGTGTTGCATGACCTTGGATGACCTTGACCTTGGGTCAAGGTCACATGTATTTTGGTAGGAAAAATGTGTAAAGCATTTCTTAGTGTATGATGTCATTGGTAGGTTTAGTTGTTTGACCTTGACCTTGAAGGTCACCTGAAGGTCAAGGTCATGTTAATGTAAAGGTCAAGGTCAAGCATGTGAGTCGTATGGGCTTTGCCCTTGTTATGAATGAACGGATGTGAAGCAGGGAATGGGAACATGTGACAGGTACACTTGTGCATTGTGAGTGACAAGTTTTGTATCCCCAGGATGGACCTGGCCTGCCAGATTGCGCTGGATGCCACCAGCACCGTGGCCATGGAAAGCAATGGCCGCAAGGAGATTGACATCAAGCGCTATGCCAAGGTGGAGAAGGTGGGTGACTCCAGCTTGCACTGTGCTGCAGCGTTGTGGCTTCCTCATCCTGAACGGTGTAGATTTGGGTGTGAGCTATGTATCCAGCTGATAAGTGTTGACAGTTCACTAAGCGTTGTAGAGTTGGTCCTTCTCGAGGATCTCCTGAATCTCCTTTCTCCCCTTTCTATTCCTCGGCTTCCTTCATTGGGAAAATGTGGATGAATGTGTTGTGTTCCATGTGGCACACTTCAACCCTTGCTGCCATTCCTGTATCACCCATAGCAACCAGCAAAGTGCTGAGCATGTCCTTCTTTAAATGTATCAGCCATGTGTTCTGTGTGTGTGCAAGTCCTGCCACAAGATCACTGTATGATTGCTAGGTTGAATATAGTGAGTTCCAGGAGGAAAGTGTAAATGGTCCTACCCTGCCTATGCTGGTGGATAGTTGCAGGATGGGAATGGAAGTAATCTAGCTCTAAACCTTACACTATTGGCGAAGTGATTACTAGGTGACTGTGACAGAATGATTGGTTGTAGAATTAAATTGTTAAGGGGGGATACGGCAGTGCAAACTCATTATTTTCTTGATTTTCGTCGATGTTGGGATTATTGCAGATTTGAGTTGCATAACCATCTTACTAACCAGCGCCGGTCTTTATAAGTGTGAAATGTGCTCGAAAATATTTATAAAATCTTTAAATGTACACTACCTGTCACCGAAATAAATTGTTTCTTTGCTTTTTGGGGCTGACGGTGTCATTGTTTTCCACTTGACAACATACACGATCGAAGCTTGAATGCCGACATGTTTGGTATCATTTTGTAGCTCTTTCCATTAGGAGAATGCTGCAAGGGAGAGAACTCCTCTATACTAACTGATGATAGCGTGGTTGACCTCAATAGGAGAGCCTATTTTGCGGGAGAACAAAGGAAATGGTCACGTGGGCCAATCAGAAGCTTAGGATTCCTCCCACAATTCTCCACTGCATGACGACAACATGGCGCCTCAGGTTGATCGCAGAATCTACTCGTAACTCTTCGCGTGAATTATTATTGTGATTTTGGTGCACTGAAGAAGCCAAATGCCGAGGAAAGGAAAACTAGTTAGAAGCAGGCAGTTAGAAGCTGCCAGGGCTGCAAAACGGCAGGATCTACCTCCTGCACCGATGTCAACGGATTCTCCGTGGCACGATCGATCGGTTATTTCGACTCCTGCACCGATGTCAACACAGCACGAGCGATCAGTTATTTCACCTCCTGCACCGATGTCAACAACAGATTCTCCAGTCCCATCCACTTCGTCGACTGATTGTGCAACTCAAGAACCGTTTCCATCCACTTCCCAAGCTGGAATTAGTGAATCAACTTCGGTTTCTGCATCTCGGAAGAAATTGGAAATAGCAGCAAGCAGAAGTGCAGACTTTGCCTGTGGAGATGCTCAGTCTCAGAAGTGGCTGATTTCCCACGTGGATCAGTTGACGAAACTGCTGGCACAAGTTCCTTGCCCAGAATGTTTTGAAAATCAACTGGAAGTAGGCATCTGTGAAGGTGGAAATCAAGGATTTTCCACTAAATTGGAGCTCCTGTGTCACAAATGCCCCTTCAGAGCCGATGAACTGAGTTCTCCAAGAGTGGGAGGGTCCACAAAGAAGAACGTGGCATTTGAAGTCAACAGACTGATGACTCTGTTTAGTCATGTGGTTGGGACAGGCCATCGGGTTCAAGAGAAATTCAGCACCATCTTCGGATTGCCAGGAATGCACAAGAAGACCTTCCAGCGCCACGATCGGCTACTGACAGGTAAGAAAAACAATCATCTTGCTCAATTAAATTTCTTACATTGATCTGTGTACAATTATTGGTATTTTGTCGCATTCTGACATGATTCTAAATCCATGAATACTGCTTCCTATGAATTGATTATTGCAGTTATCTAAGCTTTGTTTTCAGTTAGTATTTATGAATATGATCATATATTTAGTCCATGTCTTGTAATTTGCAGAAGTTGAAGTTCAGGAGGGTGCAGAGGTCCTGGAGCGTGCTGCTGCTGCTGTCAGAGAGGCCTACTCAGCAACTGATGAAGATCTTCAGGAGAGTCTTGTTGGAGGAGAGATTCCCATCATAGACATTAGTGTATCTTATGATGGGACCTGGCACAAAAGAGTCATTGTGCTGATAAGCATTTATTTTGCATTTTGTCCAACTCGGTTTTGAAGTGTCTGTAATTTTTTATAAATAGTTTCAGGAAAGATTTTGTCTAGATATTAGCTGTGGAGGTTGTTCAAGTTTCATAATGAGGGGCCAGCAATGCCATATAACTGGAGAAGTTTGATTATTGAATACTAGGACATTGAATCTTGTTTTCCTTGATTTCTCAAAATACGGTTTTTGCTATATTTGAAAATACAAGGGAAAAAAGGGGACATGATACAGCCCTGAAATTTACAGGTCTTATTCTTTCTTATGTTTCCTTCATTATTACAGAATAATATTGAGATTTTCATGCATGAATCTGCTGTATTTATTCATCCAGTTGATTTCTTCAGTCTAATCAGTCATTGTGCTGATAAGCATTTATTTTGCGTTTTGTCCAACTCGGTTTTATAGTGTCTGTAATTTTTTATAAATAGTTTCAGGAAAGATTTTGTCTAGATATTAGCTGTGGAGGTTGTTCATATGTTTCAAAATGAGGGGCCAGCAATGCCATATGACTGGGGAAGTTTGATTATTGAATACTAGGACATTGAATCTTGTTTTCCTTGATTTCTCAAAATACGGTTTTTGCTATATTTGAAAATACAAGGAAAAAAAGGGAAGCATGATACAGCCCTGCAATTTACAGGTCTTATTCTTTCTTATGTTTCCTTCATTCTTACAGAAGAATATTGATATTTTCCCATTCTTCTTGTTGTAATTGTCTAAAATGTGTCTGGGAAACAGGGTTTTCACGGCATAGCTTATGGGATAGTGGACCTCAAATTCAGAAAATTGGTTAGACTGCATAGAAATTGATGCCCTTCTGTAAAAAGTTTGAGTTGATGTGTATCTTGCTGAATAAAAAAAAATGGTGTAGTTATGAGTTGTAGTTTTTGAGTTTTGTATTTTTAAATATATTGCATGTGGCGGCCATCTTGGAAGGTTTCCATGGCAACAGAAGGTTTAAAAATTTTTATCTTTACAGTTTTTAATACCCAACATGTGTACCTTTGATATGAAAATAATTATGTATTTAGAAAAGAACTGCTTTACTCCAGCCCTATAGGCACTGCCATATCCCCCCTTAAGGCCATGAAAGAAGAATGTAAGTTCCTGTGCATCAAACTTGTTGGGTTAAGATTACAAATTCAGGTGTACTAAATAATAGCTTCATTCACTTCAAAGAAAACTGATGTGGTTATGCTAACATGGCCCCAAAAAAGGTTGGTGGGTCTGCCTGAACTTTTTTTAATAGCTTCTTTTTCTTTTTATAGAAGAGGCTTGAATGAATATAAATCAAGTTTCTCTTTCACTGATAATAGTATTTGAAACGTAAGTAGTGGATTCTCTTAGTGCTTGTAAAGCTGGGTAGATGGCCTGCAAACAGTTCATTGTTTACTATGTTTTTCACAAGTGAAGAAAAGTTTGGTAACTGCAACTAATTTGTGGGAATTTGGTTGAGATGCACGTTGTCCACATTGTCCTCAGTACAGGCTGTCTTCCCTGTCGTTGTTAAGCATTTCATTCTGCAGTACAGGTAGAGTTAATAACCCATGAAATCTTGCCCCGTGAGCCAGCTGAGTGGTGATTGTGCCATGTTCTGTGTGCCGGACAGATCCCTGGAGGAGTGATAGAGGAGTCCCAGGTACTGAGGGGTGTCATGCTCAACAAGGACATCGTCCACCCCAGCATGAGGAGGTGAGTGGGGAAAACTCTGCCTTGCACGTGGACTGTTGCTACTGCAACACATGCACAAAACACAACATGATCTTTTGCAAGATGAAGGAAAAGGGGAAAAGAAACTAGTCATTAGGACAATTTTCGCTTTTGTGTGGGTGAGTTGGTGAGTGGAGATGTGCAATTTGTATATGTATGGGAACATGCAGTATGCACACAGTGCATTTGTAAGATTGCGTGTGTGTGTGTGCATGCATGCATGCCGACTCCTCTGTGGAAAAGAGACTGAACCATGTTCCTGATCAATAATTCTATCTTGACTGCCAAGAAAAAAAAAGGAAGAACAGCAAATTGTGCCGTAGACTTGAATGATTCGGGCGATGTCAAACTACCACACTTTTTACCAAGCCATTCTCTCAGTCCCCTGGGCAAGTAAGTTATCTGCAGTGTCCAATACAAGCTGCAAATAGCAAGGTTTGGGCGACTGCCAGACTACTGAATACTTCAGTGAGGATTTCATTTGTCGGGTTTCATACCCATTTTGTATGCAACTGTGCCTCCGTGATATACACTGTGTGCGTTTTGTCCTTCAGACGTATAGAGAATCCCCGCATTATTCTACTCCTCCGTGATATACACTGTGTGCGTTTTGTCCTTCAGACGTATAGAGAATCCCCGCATTGTTCTACTCCTCCGTGATATACACTGTGTGCGTTTTGTCCTTCAGATGTATAGAGAATCCCCGCATTGTTCTACTCCGTGATATACACTGTGTGCCTTTTGTCCTTCAGACGTATAGAGAATCCCCGCATCGTTCTACTCCTCCGTGATATACACTGTGTGTGTTTTGTCCTTCAGACGTATAGAGAATCCCCGCATCGTTCTACTCCTCCGTGATATACACTGTGTGCGTTTTGTCCTTCAGACGTATAGAGAATCCCCGCATTGTTCTACTCCTCCGTGATATACACTGTGTGCATTTTGTCCTTCAGACGTATAGAGAATCCCCGCATTATTCTACTCCTCCGTGATATACACTGTGTGCGTTTTGTCCTTCAGACGTATAGAGAATCCCCGCATTGTTCTACTCCTCCGTGATATACACTGTGTGCGTTTTGTCCTTCAGACGTATAGAGAATCCCCGCATTGTTCTACTCCTCCGTGATATACACTGTGTGCCTTTTGTCCTTCAGACGTATAGAGAATCCCCGCATTATTCTACTGGACTGCTCTCTAGAATACAAGAAGGGAGAGAGTCAGGTAATGACCATGCGTTTTTTTCCTCCTCTTTGTCTTTTACATTTAATTTATATCCGTATGAGGGGGATGTAGCAAATTAAGAATTGCTTGCATGGCAATGACAGAAGGTGCAGTTTTGATGTAAAATAGTTTACTTGGAGTGTTTGATCTGTCAGATAGGGATTGCTGTCTTTTTTTAATACTGACTTTTAATCATGCAAATGTGGAATGTTGGTCACTTTAATTCATGCAAATGTGAAACATGGGCTACTTTTATTCATACAAAGATGAAACATGGGTTACTTTCATGCAAATGTGAAACAATCGTTACTTTCATTCACGCAAATGTGGAAAATGGGTTTGAGATTGGCAAGTGAAAGAACCCTGAAGTTAGGAGGGTTTTTTGACTCACAAGCGAAGCAAAAGTGAGTCTATGTACTGAGCCGTGTCGTCCGTCCGTCTGGGCGTCCGTCCGTCCGTCCGGGCGTCCGGGCGTCCGTAAAAAACTTAAACGTTGGATTTTTCTCGGAGACTATTAAGTCTATCAACACCAAATGTGGCATGATGGTGTATGATGACAAGGCCTCAAAAAACATACATAGTGACTTGACCTTGCGTCAAGGTCACAGGAGCCATAAATGTGGTCTCAAAAAGTCATTTTTCACATTTTCCCAATTTTCTCCCACGTTATTGAGAATGGCGACCTTAGCTACAAGTGGTATATAGGTCAAAGCAAGCCCTATCTTTTGATACCAGTTTGGTTGACCTTGCCTTAAGGTCAAGGTCACAGGAGCTCTTCAAAGTGGGATTGTATACATATTTTGAAGTGACCTTGACCCTGAACTATGGAAGATAACTGTTTCAAACTTAATAATTATGTGGGGCACATGTTATACTTTCATCATGAGACACATTTGGTCACATATCATCAAGGTCAAGGTCATTTTGACCCTTATGAAATGTGACCAAAATGGGGTAGTGAACCACTAAAAGTGACTATATCTCATGGTAGAAAGTGCCAATAAGCACCATTGTGCTTCCTATGTCTTGAATTAACAGCTTTGTGTTGCATGACCTTGGATGACCTTGACCTTGGGTCAAGGTCACATGTATTTTGGTAGGAAAAATGTGTAAAGCATTTCTTTGTGTATGATGTCATTGGTAGGTTTAGTTGTTTGACCTTGACCTTGAAGGTCACCTGAAGGTCAAGGTCATATAAAGGTCAAGGTCAAGCATGTGAGTCGTATGGGCTTTGCCCTTCTTGTTATTCATTGTACCTTCTCAATTTGTTTTGCTGTTTTCCTTTTTTCACTGAGTTGTCATAAGGGAAACAGTTTGATAGATCAGGTGGTTTTGAAAGAGTAAAAAGAAGTTCACTTTAGATGTTGAGCAGTGGACTTAGGTGTGGGGCATTGCGTAGATCAGATGAATGTTAAAACTGAGTGCTGAATAATTCAAGATGTGGATTTGCATTTTGAATATTGATTTTTGTTTTCTCCATTTCAGACCAACATTGAAATTTCCAAAGAAACTGATTTTGCGTAAGTGTTGATTCCTTTCATTGTTGATCTTGATGATATGATTATGAAGCATCTGAATTTCACAAAAAGCACTGCATCTACTCTGTACAGGTGTTGTAGTTATATTCCAGTTCAGTTATGGTGTGATTTTGTGTATGAAACTTGGTCTGATAGCAGGGTTCGTACAGGTCATGGAAAACCTGGAAAGTCATGGAATTTGATTTTTCATTTTCCAGGCCTGGAAAATCATGGAATTTCAACTTAAGTCATGGAAAGTCATGGAATTTAATAAATAAAAAAAAAAAAGAAAAAAAAGATGTTTTCTAGGCTGTGCTTCACGCGATACTCTTAATCTATTTTTACACGCTGCGAACGACAGGAAAACGTGCCCTTCCACCCCATTGGTTAATTTTGAAGATTCGTTTGTCTTCTGCTTCCTGATTGGTTCTTTGGCTAGATGACCTGGTTTCATTTCCACATCGGTCAGGTCAATTGGTTCAAACAAGGAGAAAGTGAAAAGAGCTTGTTTTGTTTGTTGTGCAGTGTTTCTTTGAGATTATCATCATGCCTGGAAACTGTCATGTATCACAGTATGCTAAGTCATGGAAAATGTTATTGAGGCTCATGGAAAGTCATGGAAAAGTCATGGAATTTTGTATCTAAAAACCTGTACGAACCCTGTGATAGATCATATTTCCTTAATTAATTGAATCACCATGCTGGCACGCATTACCTAGTTTGTGTGCATGTACATACATGCTGTGCTCACTAAAGTTTTTCATATACTGTGATTGTAAATGCTTGCTTGGAAGAAAATGTTGCTCCTCAGAGAAAAACCCAGTTGGAAGGTTGATATTTTTTTCTCTCTGAGCGAATGCAAGCTTTCAGGCTGCCTAAATGTGAAATACCAGTAGTGTTGTTTACTGAACAATAGCTTGTATGTTTCTTGTTTCAGAGGAATTTTATGTCCATTTTACCCCCTCCCATGACCCACCACGTCTCCCTGCGCAATTCATAAGAGGAATAAGTAGGGACATCGTGACTTGATTAGCACTCATTATAAACATTTTTAGTTATATTCATGCTTAATGGCCTTATGTAGCCTACAAAGGCTGATTGGCCCTTAAGGGGGGACACGGCCTGCAGAATTTCATGAAAAATTTTCAGAAATTGAGTTTCGTGTTAAGCGCGGATTTGGAATCTACAACATCTCCGCTACACGTGTGTGCGATCGATTTTGCTGGCTTAGGTTTCAAAGTATTTTAAACCAATTTGTTTTGTAAGGTACCCACCGCTAGATAAAAAAAAGTACTAACCAGGAAGCCAAAATGCACAGATTTGAAAGCTTAGTTTCAGCATCTTCCTTCCAAAGAACGCCACATGTTTGGTATCGCATCAAAGCTTCATTTCCCGGCTTTACGTTGCAACTGTTTCCGGTACCGAAGAATAATTACCGAAGGCACACGAAGTACAATTCGGAGGCCAGTGCAAACCAATGGAAAGCTTCGAAATAACGGCCTGTCTCTCAGCTAGGCTCTGATTGGCCGCTTGTGTGCGTGATCACAGCGTGATCAGGCGGAAGTGGCTGGCGGAAACGGCCGAACCGTACTTCGACTGGCGGAAGTGGTAGGCGGAAACGGCCGAACCGTACTTCGGCTGTTTCCGGCCTGAACGTCGGCCGCCGAAGCAAACATCGGTTCTTTCCGAAGTGTGCTTACAGCGCGCGAAAGTTCGCGCTATCTCGATCGAGACAATTCCACGGAAGATGCAGAAATGGACGGAAAAAGCAAGCCCAGAAAAGAAATTAAGTCGTGTCAACAGCCTCTGGAGGTTGTGATACAACAGCGATCGCGTTCTTATCTACAGACACGGCACTGAACGAAGCTGTTATCACGGCGGAAGTTGCCGTGATTACGCGATTCTTACAGAAAACGGGAATGTTTTGCTACAGGTGATGCTTTTCACCTAATTATTCTGATATTTTGAATTAAGATAATAAGTTGAAAGTTTGCTACAATGATAACAAATAAACGACACATTCAATGAGTTATGTTATTAAATTGTATCTGTTATGGTTCAGTTGTAGTTAACGTTTAATCTTTCTCAAACTTTAAAGTCAATTTTCTCATAATGTGGTTTTTATTTCAACGGTAGTGATTTTCTCCCCAAAAATAAAGTCACTTAGGATTGAGATAGCTTTCTGAAATTGTGTGTGTATATGTATGAATAAATACTGCATTCAATAAGACCAATCAGAAAGGTGTAGCTGAATTTGCTTAATTTTTGTAAAAATTTAATTATGTTATGCCCGGAGCACATTTTTTGGTTACTTTTTCTAAATTCCACTAAAATTAGTTAGAAGTGTTAGTAATCCACTTATTATATCTTATTGAATAATATAGACCTTCTTCTTTGTTTAAAATCATTGTTGATCATAAAAAGGTTATTAATTAAAATTTCACGGAGGGGAGAAAATTGGTATGTTTATTTTTCAGTTATTTTGCTATAACACATGAACAACTAAGTCTTCAGCAATAAAATTTTGTTTAAATATACCTTCCAGTGTGTTTGTATTCTGTATAAAATTTCATTAGTATAGCTTTCATATTTGCTGAGTTATGATTTATTTTCTATTAATCCGTTTTTGTACGCCATGTCCCCCCTTAAACTGAACTCCATTCATCCATATCCCCCCCCCCCCCTCCCCCCCCCCCCCCCCCACTTCCCCCCTGTCAGCAGTGTTGAAATGTGTGTACTTGTGTGCTGCAGGAAGATTCTGGCCATGGAGGAGGAGTACATCAAGCGCATCTGTGAGGACCTGATTGCACTCAAGCCGGACCTGGTGATCACAGAGAAGGGAGTGTCGGACCTGGCCCAGTACTACCTCAACAACGCCAAGATCTCCTGCATCCGCCGTGTCCGCAAGACTGACAACAACCGCATTGCCAGGTCTGCCTGTTTTCACTCTGGCAAAGCTAAATGTTTTTGAAAATTGGTTTGTTTGCAACTTGAGATAGAATGAAAATTTGTCCTCAATCTTGATTAAAATGCAATCAGAGGTACTTGTGTGATGTGTGTTTTGTTTTGTCTAACTTTGTTCATTGGAATAGTTTTGTTTTCATGTTCAGTCCCAGTGTTTGATCCTTGTTCTTGACATGGTACCTTTGTTTTTCAGGGCTTGTGGTGCAACAATAGCTAGTCGAACAGATGAGCTGAGGGAAGAAGATGTAGGAACAGAATGTGGCCTCTTTGAAGTCAGGAAAATTGGAGATGAGTAAGTACCTCATTCCCTCATTCTTTTCATTTTGTGTGTGAAACCTGAGAGAATGAGTAGTCAATAGACCATGTTATTATTGTGCCCTACCTTTCCCTGAAACTCCGCCCCAAGACAGACTTGCACGGAGCAGGAAACAAAATTGCATAGGTTCCAATGGCATGTATACACCAGTTTTCTCCCCACCCCTAGCTAGTTTTCTGTGTGACAGTTTTACCATTTTTGACTCACATGCGAAGCAAAAGTGAGTCTATGTACTGAGCCGTGTCGTCCGTCCGTCCGTCCGGGCGTAAAAACCTTAAGGGGGGACACGGCCTGCAGAATTTCATGAAAAATTTTCAGAAATTGAGTTTCGTGTTAAGCGCGGATTTGGAATCTACAACATCTCCGCTACACGTGTGTGCGATCGATTTTGCTGGCTTAGGTTTCAAAGTATTTTAAACCAATTTGTTTTGTAAGGTACCCACCGCTAGATTTAAAAAAAAGTACTAACCAGGAAGCCAAAATGCACAGATTTGAAAGCTTAGTTTCAGCATCTTCCTTCCAAAGAACGCCACATGTTTGGTATCGCATCAAAGCTTCATTTCCCGGTTTTACGTTGCAACTGTTTCCGGTACCGAAGAATAATTACCGAAGGCACACGAAGTACAATTCGGAGGCCAGTGCAAACCAATGGAAAGCTTCGAAATAACGGCCTGTCTCTCAGCTAGGCTCTGATTGGCCGCTTGTGTGCGTGATCACAGCGTGATCAGGCGGAAGTGGCTGGCGGAAACGGCCGAACCGTACTTCGACTGGCGGAAGTGGTAGGCGGAAACGGCCGAACCGTACTTCGGCTGTTTCCGGCCTGAACGTCGGCCGCCGAAGCAAACATCGGTTCTTTCCGAAGTGTGCTTACAGCGCGCGAAAGTTCGCGCTATCTCGATCGAGACAATTCCACGGAAGATGCAGAAATGGACGGAAAAAGCAAGCCCAGAAAAGAAATTAAGTCGTGTCAACAGCCTCTGGAGGTTGTGATACAACAGCGATCGCGTTCTTATCTACAGACACGGCACTGAACGAAGCTGTTATCACGGCGGAAGTTGCCGTGATTACGCGATTCTTACAGAAAACGGGAATGTTTTGCTACAGGTGATGCTTTTCACCTAATTATTCTGATATTTTGAATTAAGATAATAAGTTGAAAGTTTGCTACAATGATAACAAATAAACGACACATTCAATGAGTTATGTTATTAAATTGTATCTGTTATGGTTCAGTTGTAGTTAACGTTTAATCTTTCTCAAACTTTAAAGTCAATTTTCTCATAATGTGGTTTTTATTTCAACGGTAGTGATTTTCTCCCCAAAAATAAAGTCACTTAGGATTGAGATAGCTTTCTGAAATTGTGTGTGTATATGTATGAATAAATACTGCATTCAATAAGACCAATCAGAAAGGTGTAGCTGAATTTGCTTAATTTTTGTAAAAATTTAATTATGTTATGCCCGGAGCACATTTTTTGGTTACTTTTTCTAAATTCCACTAAAATTAGTTAGAAGTGTTAGTAATCCACTTATTATATCTTATTGAATAATATAGACCTTCTTCTTTGTTTAAAATCATTGTTGATCATAAAAAGGTTATTAATTAAAATTTCACGGAGGGGAGAAAATTGGTATGTTTATTTTTCAGTTATTTTGCTATAACACATGAACAACTAAGTCTTCAGCAATAAAATTTTGTTTAAATATACCTTCCAGTGTGTTTGTATTCTGTATAAAATTTCATTAGTATAGCTTTCATATTTGCTGAGTTATGATTTATTTTCTATTAATCCGTTTTTGTACGCCATGTCCCCCCTTAAACGTTGGATTTTTCTCGGAGACTATTAAGTCTATCAACACCAAATGTGGCATGATGGTGTATGATGACAAGGCCTCAAAAAACATACATAGTGACTTGACCTTGCTTCAAGGTCAAGGTCACAGGAGCCATAAATGTGGTCTCAAAAACAGTCATTTTTCACATTTTCCCAATTTCCTCCCACGTTATTGAGAATGGCGACCTTAGCTACAAGTGGTATATAGGTCAAAGCAAGCCCTATCTTTTGATACCAGTTTGGTTGACCTTGCTTCAAGGTCAAGGTCACAGGAGCTCTTCAAAGTGGGATTGTATACATATTTTGAAGTGACCTTGACCCTGAACTATGGCAGATAACTGTTTCAAACTTAATAATTATGTGGGGCACATGTTATACTTTCATCATGAGACACATTTGTTCACATATCATCAAGGTCAAGGTCACTTTGACCCTTATGAAATGTGACCAAAATGGGGTAGTGAACCACTAAAAGTGACTATATCTCATGGTAGAAAGTGCCAATAAGCACCATTGTGCTTCCTATGTCTTGAATTAACAGCTTTGTGTTGCATGACCTTGGATGACCTTGACCTTGGGTCAAGGTCACGTATTTTGGTAGGAAAAATGTGTAAAGCATTTCTTAGTGTATGATGTCATTGGTAGGTTTAGTTGTTTGACCTTGACCTTGAAGGTCACCTGAAGGTCAAGGTCATATAAAGGTCAAGGTCACGCATGTGAGTCGTATGGGGTTTGCCCTTCTTGTCTTTTGGTTTTGCAGTTGACAAGTTGATGAGTTAGTTGTTACAACTGTGTTGTAAGCATTCTTGGGCAGGATTAAGGGAAGTTCATATGCAATGGGATTAATGTAAATACTGTGCAACCCAATCAAGACTGGTGTCTCGCTCCATAGACAACAGTTTCAAGAGGTTGCCAAAGCAAGGGCAGGCTCAATCCCTCTGGTCAGATGACGTGCTGTCCAGCGGCTGCTTGGCCTCCCTACACGAGACTTCACAAGACTCCTGTCTTCCATGCCACAGCAATGCTTTCGTATTATCAGACCTGCCAATTGCTACGCTTTAGGCGTAGCATGCTACGCTTTCGACATGCTGGCTACGCTCGTCCGTAAAAACTACGCTTTTCCCGCGTGCTTGAACTTTTGACCGTGATGGAGAATTCCCCCCCGCTTTCACGCCGCCGGTGCAGCTTATCGCGCCGCCTTCACAGCCTTATCTCTTTTTCCCCCCCCCCCCCCCCCTCCCCGCTTTCACGCTGCCGGTTCAGCTTATCGCGCCGCCTTCTCCCCCCCCCCCCCCCCCCCTCCGCTACGCCTATTTCTTCAATGCTACTCCAAATAGCTCTGGATGCTACTCTTTGGCATGATGGTGGGTTGGCAGGTCTGTATTATAGTGGAACAACTTGGAGGTATCCTGTTGTCACTGCTTTGGTCTCTTTGTGGCAACAACAAATATGATTGATGATGCATTTCTTGAAGGTTGCATGTTGGCACCAACTGTAGTAGTCAGTTGATATGTATTATTGCAAATCAGGATGCGTGATTGTTTAGGATTCTCTCAAGAGTTGTCTGCCTGTACATTTGCTTGTCTGTCTGCATGTACATTTGCTTGTCTGTCTGCATGAACATTTGCTTGTCTGTCTGCATGTACATTTGCTTGTCTGTCTGCATGTACATTTGCTTGTCTGTCTGCATGTACACTTGCTTGTCTGTCTGCATGTACATTTGCTTGTCGTTCTGCATGTACACTTGCTTGTCTGTCTGCATGTACATTTGCTTGTCGTTCTGCATGTACACTTGCTTGTCTGTCTGCATGTACATTTGCTTGTCTGTCTGCATGTACACTTGCTTGTCTGTCTGCATGTACATTTGCTTGTCTGTCTGCATGTACATTTGCTTGTCTGTCTGCATGTACATTTGCTTGTCTGTCTGCATGTACACTTGCTTGTCTGTCTGCATGTACATTTGCTTGTCTGTCTGCATGTACACTTGCTTGTCTGTCTGCATGTACATTTGCTTGTCTGTCTGCATGTACACTTGCTTGTCTGTCTGCATGTACATTTGCTTGTCTGTCTGCATGTACACTTGCTTGTCTGTCTGCAGCTACTTCACCTTCCTGGAGGACTGCAAGAACCCCAAGGCCTGCACCATTCTGCTGCGCGGCGCCAGCAAAGACATCCTCAACGAGGTGGAGCGCAACCTGCAGGATGCCATGAATGTGGCTCGCAACGTCATGATGGAGCCGCGCCTGGCCCCTGGTGGTGGAGCCTCGGAGATGGCCCTGGCCCAGGTAGGCTGTGGTGGTGTGTGACTGACCTGGCCCAGGTAGGCTGTGGTGGTGTGTGACTGTCCTGGCACCAGGTAGGCTGTGGTGGTGTGTGACTGACCTGGCACCAGGTAGGCTGTGGTGGTGTGTGACTGACCTGGCACCAGGTAGGCTGTGGTGGTGTGTGACTGACCTGGCCCAGGTAGGCTGTGGTGGTGTGTGACTGACCTGGCACCAGGTAGGCTGTGGTGGTGTGTGACTGACCTGGCCCAGGTAGGCTGTGGTGGTGTGTGACTGACCTGGCACCAGGTAGGCTGTGGTGGTGTGTGACTGACCTGGCACCAGGTAGGCTGTGGTGGTGTGTGACTGACCTGGCACCAGGTAGGCTGTGGTGGTGTGTGACTGACCTGGCACCAGGTAGGCTGTGGTGGTGTGTGACTGACCTGGCACCAGGTAGGCTGTGGTGGTGTGTGACTGACCTGGCACCAGGTAGGCTGTGGTGGTGTGTGACTGACCTGGCACCAGGCTTTCCCATAGACAGCTTGGCACAAGGGAACTGCCCCTTGGTGCCACTGCCATGTCCTGTACTTCTCAAGAGGGCTTTGTGAGCATTAGAGAGATGGTGATGATTTGCAGCACTTGTGGCAGTATTGATCATTATGATGATGGATTTGAGACTTTCCTCTTGTACTGTAGCAGTTGTAGGGCTTTTTGTTGTGAGCCTTGTCTCATTGGGATGATTGACTGCTGGATAGGATTTATATTTTCCAGTGAAATGCAACTTTGTTTTACACCATTGATTTATGTTGAAGCTGGTTCTGGGCCATTCTTTTCTTACTTCTTTTATTTGTAAAGTTGGAATCTGTGGTGGATTTGAAGGAAAATTTGATGTATGTTAACGTGATGCTCTGGAGTTTTTGGAGGATTTCTTCAATGTGGATTATGAAACCCTGGGGGGAAGGGGATGGGGTGGGGGTGTGCCGTCACAAAAACTTCTACTGGAATGAACCTGAAACAGATGGGATATGATATCTTCTTCGCCTTGACATTGTTTCATAACTCTAAAAGTAATAAGGTATTCTTAATTGCCATCTATCATGCTGATTAGTTTGATGAAAATATTGGGAGTCCTGTGCAACCCAATCAAGACTGGTGCAGACCTGTTTACCCTTCCGCAATTTGCGGAAATCTTCTGATTTTGAGTCCGAGTCTCCGCTTTTACGGACGATCTTCCGGCCGATATTTCGCTGAAAAAATCGAAATCTTCCTCTTGAAGATCAAAACCTTCCGCATTTTTCTGGTTATTTATCAAATCTTCCTCATAAGGGTTTTTGGGGGTAAACAGGTCTGCTGGTGTCTTGCTCCATAGACAACAGTTTCAAGAGGTTGCCAAAGCAAGGGCAGGCTCAATCCCTCTGGTCAGATGACGTGCTGTCCAGCGGCTGCTTGGCCTCCCTACACCTAGCAGTCCAATGACTGCAACCCTCTCTGTGCTGATAATCTACGCAAGCTTGTGTTGGAGAGCTTTTTACAAATGCAAGTCTGCAAAAGACTTGCTACTAGGCTGGTGGTTGTGGACAAGCATGTTGACTGTTGAATGACTGCAGACACTCTAGTGGTGAAACTTCTCATTGGGGCTTGTTCCTGTCATTCTTTTTTGAGTTGATTTTATTATGAGGGGAAAGCTCTGAAGATGACTGACAATATATACCACCCTCTGAGCAATCCCTTTACTACTACTCATGACAAGAAATTCGAGCCTTTTAATTCTAAAGAAAGGCCACACCATTCTATTTGACTCTGTCAATCCTTGTGTCTAGTTAAATTCTTCATAAGAACTTAAGAGAGTTGGTCACACACCTGAATTTCCACGACTGACCAGGCTGTTTATTGCTGTGGCAGGCTCTGACGGAGAAGGCCAAGAGCATCACAGGCGTACACCAGTGGCCGTACCGCGCCATCGCCCGAGCCCTGGAGGTGGTGCCCCGCACCCTGGCCCAGAACTGTGGCGCCAGCACCATCCGCACCTTGACTGCTCTGCGAGTATGTCATCTTGCTCTGTTCATACCTCCCTTATACACCCAGATTCTCTCTCTTGCCACAAACCCACACCCATACTTCACTTCAGGTTTGTCCCTGCCTCTCTCTGCACTCGCATCCCACTGCAGGTATATACATCCACATGATCTTGGTTTCCTTCATTTTCTCCCCCCTCATTCAACCCAACCCTGTCTGTATTGCGAGTTGCATTTGTTGTTGCTCATGGACCAGCTGCAGAAATCAAGTTCCTTCCTCTTCCCCTGCACTGTGACTGCTCTCTGGACATCTCTTGACCCACTTGCTTTAGTGGAAGTATGCCTCTTGTTTCATCATCCAGCTGCTTTCGAGACTTGTCTTCCACAGCCGTCCTGTTTCAAGTGTATGTAATCACTCACATTTGTCAGATTACAAAGAAAATCCTGTCTACACCACAGCACTTGTTTTCCCCCTTTTTCTCAGAGCAGTAGATTTTATATTTGCATGTTGACGGTCCTAGCATGGTAACCAAGAAAAAACCCTAAACATACACCCAGCAACCTCACTACCTAAACATACACCCAGCAACCTCACTACCTAAACATACACCCAGCAACCTCACTACCTAAACATACACCCAGCAACCTCACTACCTAAACATACACCCAGCAACCTCACTACCTAAACATACACCCAGCAACCTCACTACCTAAACATACACCCAGCAACCTCACTACCTAAACATACACCCAGCAACCTCACTACCTAAACATACACCCAGCAACCTCACTACCTAAACATACACCCAGCAACCTCACTACCTAAACATACACCCAGCAACCTCACTACCTAAACATACACCCAGCAACCTCACTACCTAAACATACACCCAGCAACCTCACTACCTAAACATACACCCAGCAACCTCACTACCTAAACATACACCCAGCAACCTCACTACCTAAACATACACCCAGCAACCTCACTACCTAAACATACACCCAGCAACCTCACTACCTAAACATACACCCAGCAACCTCACTATCTAAACATACACCCAGCAACCTCACTACCTAAACATACACCCAGCAACCTCACTATCTAAACATACACCCAGCAACCTCACCACCTAAACATACACCCAGCAACCTCACCACCTAAACATACACCCAGCAACCTCACCACCTAAACATACACCCAGCAACCTCACCACCTAAACATACACCCAGCAACCTCACCACCTAAACATACACCCAGCAACCTCACTACCTAAACATACACCCAGCAACCTCACTACCTAAACATACACCCAGCAACCTCACCACCTAAACATACACCCAGCAACCTCACCACCTAAACATACACCCAGCAACCTCACCACCTAAACATACACCCAGCAACCTCACCACCAAAGTATTCTGTCAGTGCCTTGTCATTGTGTGTGCAGGCCAAGCACAGCCAACCTGGCGGGACGTATTGGGGAGTGGACGGGACCACAGGTCAGATTGTGGACATGAAGGAGTATGGCGTGTGGGAACCTGTCTCTGTCAAGCAGCAAGTCCTCAAGACCGCTGTGGAGGTAAGCTCATCAGCAGGTGGTAAGTTTGGTGTGGAAATTTCATGGCATGAAATCGTTTGCCCTTTGCATTGGGATAGTATGAAACGTTTTAGCCTTTGGGTTTTGATTTGTAATCCTCTGCAAATTGGGTACCACCTAATATTTTACACAGTTAGCCCAATAGAAACTTTTGTATCAGTCCCTGTGCACCAGTTCTGTAAATGGGGAGGAAGGGGTGCCTCCTAAAGCACAAAGCCAGGCACCCTTTTGTCAGGTGATGATAACTGCACTTGGTATAGCTGCAGTGAGTTCCAACTGGGATCATGCAGAGGTCTGTTGCTGCACTCAGCTGTAAAAGAGACAAGTTTGGTGTCTGAGGAGGTGGAAGAGCTGTTAGAACTGTATGTAGCATGAGTTTCTCTTGGTGAGGCCAAGACTTGCACTCAACTATCACTCGGTGGTAGTTCTGCTGCTGGAACTCAAACATGCATGTAGCTTCCAGTGAATCCCCTTCAGTCAGTGATCAAACTTCCATAGTTTCCAGTGAATCCCCTTCAGTCAGTGATCAAACTTCCATAGTTTCCAGTGAATCCCCTTCAGTCAGTGATCAAACTTCCATAGTTTCCTGTGAATCCTCTTTAGTCAGTGACCAGACTTTCTTCTGCTCGATAGCAGTTGATCTATGGCAGACACATTGTTTCTGCCAAAACGTACATTTAAAGTCAAATCATATCACAAGGTTTATGCTATTGATAATATTGTCTTGTTTGCCAATAATAATATTGTCTTGATTGGGTACCCATTTGATGAAGCTTTCATGAAAATTCTACAGATTCATTGCAAATAGACGTAGCTTTTTGTCCAGATTACCACAGATGCCTTTTCATTCCAAGCAGAGCTGTGTACCCACCTGCTAGGATTATTGAATGTTAAGGGGGGACACGGCCTGCAGAATTTCATGAAAAATTTTCAGAAATTGAGTTTCGTGTTAAGGTCTTAGGCTAGTCTCAAGGGAAAATGTGTTGTGTTAGCATATATTTCACATCTTTTTAAATGATAGTATTATATTAACATTAGCCAAGAAAAAAATACAAACAGATGTTTTCTGGTTGCCATGGTTACAGAAAAAACAAGATGGACGCCAGTGAAAACAACCCAACTTGTAACAATGATATCTCTAATTCTATCCAACATTGAACAATGAAATTTGCACCATTTCATTTGGACTGCAAAAGCATATGCAATCAACCTAAAATTCTAAGTTGTTTGATAAATAAGAAGTTCACTATATTTTAGTGCTTTTATTACTGTTTTCCCACCGTAATTAGAACACAAAAACCATCAAAAAACTAATCTATGCATCACCAGATCACTTTGACACTGGTTAGTTGCATAATACAAACTGAAAATAGCAAGTGTGGAAAGTTTCTACTTGCTATATGTAAATTTGTAGTCAGGGCAGTTGACACAAGGTTGAAAAAACATAGTTTTGAGAAAAACGCAAATAAAGGAAATAGTTACCAGTCCCACCTTCTGATATGGGGCTACATGGCAATTTTCAAGTTTTCTGGAGTCCCACACACCAGCACTTTGCTGTACACCTCATGCACAATGAAATGCACCCTTTTGGTAGTGATCACCCCCCTCTTTTCCCCTGTACCAATCCTCTTTTCCCTTTCTTCGTGCATGTAGGACTTCCGTCTTTGCTTCCCTGAGGCTGCTGCTTGCCTTCTAGACACCTCTACTCTTTCTTTACTGTCAGAACTGCAAAGTCAAGAACTTTCCCTGCAGCATTTGTCTCTTCTGGCATGTGGATGGCAGAAACCACACCATTTAGGGAGGAGTGTCCCCTCCGCCGCCATGTACCATCCACAGACACTGCAGTCTCCACAACATGTTGCTCAGTGTCAGCAGACAAATGAATTTCTTTGGCAGCTTCAGCCATACTACGCTGACAAAGTGCAGAAGCTGATACTTTCAGAGCATTCACTTGATTCCTGTATGCTGCATTGGTCATAGCCTTTGGCATGTTCATAAATGCTGAGAAAGTTTTTATCTTTCTCAGTCCACACCCAATCTGTCTGAAAGCATAGATCGCTCTCTTGTTTACATCATGACTGTGCTTTGCCTTCTTTGATGTTGAGATCATCTGGATGGCATCACACGCTTGACACTTCACAATAAACTCCCTTGCGAAGCCCTGACTTGGAAGCCTCTCCTCCACAGTCAACTCCCTCCCCTGGCATTCTGTACATGACAACAACTCCTTCACGGACGAAAACAACACGTCCAAGTCTACGAATGCATAGCCATACTCACGATCACACAATGAGGTTGCTGCATCTTCACAAGAGGCAAGTTTCTGAGCAGATGCACTCTCGCAAACTTTATTGTTGCTATTTGCCTCGGCAATATCGTTGTCACTATGCCCAGCCCTGTCAGCGTCAGTGTCACTACCCTGCGCAGACTCGCCACCGATACTTGGCAAGCCTGCTCCAGCTTGGACTCCGCCTCACCCCATCTCGGATAACTTCCTCTCACCACCACAGTCTTTCCCTACGAACTGATTCCCCATGAATCGCCTCTTTCTTCTCAGCACACTCGCAAACTTCCTCTTAATCGTCATCTTGCACTCTGCGTTCAAATAGACTCGGCAGTTGCAGCGTTCACACAGCGCGCGAAAAGCGGAAGTTGACACCAGCCAAATGTCACTGTTAACTGTGCGCTGATTGGCTTATAAGACCCTTCAGCTCATTATAATACTCTGATCATCCAATGAAATTCATCCATAGAAAACTATAGGGATCGTTTCAAACATAAAACTGTGATGAAAATGGAGCAATTTGGTGAAAGAATTATGTTTCTATGATGAAAAATAGGGAAGTTATGAGTTACTGAATATTAATTAGGTCATCAGCTGATTTGACAGCACAAGAAATGTTTATACCATGCATAATAAATGACAATTTTCATCATTTTCCGCCACTTTGATAAGTTTATTGTTTACATCCATGCATAGCTGAGACTTTGTGGCGTCTAAAACTGGGGGTCCTTTCAAAACTCATAATTATGAGAAAATCATAATTTTTCAAGGTAGCCTAAGACCTTAAATTAAGCGCGGATTTGGAATCTACAACATCTCCGCTACACGTGTGTGCGATCGATTTTGCTGGCTTAGGTTTCAAAGTATTTTAAACCAATTTGTTTTGTAAGGTACCCACCGCTAGATTTTTAAAAAGTACTAACCAGGAAGCCAAAATGCACAGATTTGAAAGCTTGTTTGGTATCGCATCGAAGCTTCATTTCCCGGCTTTACGTTGCAACTGTTTCCGGTACCGAAGAATAATTACCGAAGGCACACGAAGTACAAATCGGAGGCCAGTGCAAACCAATGGAAAGCTTCGAAATAACGGCCTGTCTCTCAGCTAGGCTCTGATTGGCCGCTTGTGTGCGTGATCACAGCGTGATCAGGCGGAAGTGGCTGGCGGAAACGGCCGAACCGTACTTCGACTGGCGGAAGTGGTAGGCGGAAACGGCCGAACCGTACTTCGGCTGTTTCAGGCCTGAACGTCGGCCGCCGAAGCAAACATCGGTTCTTTCCGAAGTGTGCTTACAGCGCGCGAAAGTTCGCGCTATCTCGATCGAGACAATTCCACGGAAGATGCAGAAATGGACGGAAAAAGCAAGCCCAGAAAAGAAATTAAGTCGTGTCAACAGCCTCTGGAGGTTGTGATACAACAGCGATCGCGTTCTCATCTACAGACACGGCACTGAACGAAGCTGTTATCACGGCGGAAGTTGCCGTGATTACGCGATTCTTACAGAAAACGGGAATGTTTTGCTACAGGTGATGCTTTTCACCTAATTATCCTGATATTTTGAATTAAGATAATAAGTTGAAAGTTTGCTACAATGATAACAAATAAACGACACATTCAATGAGTTATGTTATTAAATTGTATCTGTTATGGTTCAGTTGTAGTTAACGTTTAATCTTTCTCAAACTTTAAAGTCAATTTTCTCATAATGTGGTTTTTATTTCTACGGTAGTGATTTTCTCCCCCAAAATAAAGTCACTTAGGATTAAGATAGCTTTCTGAAATTGTGTGTGTATATTTATGAATAAATATTGCATTCAATAAGACCAATCAGAAAGGTGTAGCTGAATTTGCTTAATTTTTGTAAAAATTTAATTATGTTATGCCCGGAGCACATTTTTTGGTTACTTGTTCTAAATTTCACTAAAATTATTTAGAAGTGTTAGTAATCCACTTATTATATCTTATTGAATAATATAGACCTTCTTCTTTGTTTACAATCATTGTTGATCATAAAAAGGTTATTAATTAAAATTTCACGGAGGGGAGAAAATTGGTATGTTTATTTTTCAGTTATTTTGCTATAACACAAGAACAACTAAGTCTTCAGCAATAAAATTTTGTTTAAGGGGGGACACGGCCTGCAGAATTTCATGAAAAATTTTCAGAAATTGAGTTTCGTGTTAAGCGCGGATTTGGAATCTACAACATCTCCGCTACACGTGTGTGCGATCGATTTTGCTGGCTTAGGTTTCAAAGTATTTTAAACCAATTTGTTTTGTAAGGTACCCACCGCTAGATTTAAAAAAAAGTACTAACCAGGAAGCCAAAATGCACAGATTTGAAAGCTTAGTTTCAGCATCTTCCTTCCAAAGAACGCCACATGTTTGGTATCGCATCGAAGCTTCATTTCCCGGCTTTACGTTGCAACTGTTTCCGGTACCGAAGAATAATTACCGAAGGCACACGAAGTACAAATCGGAGGCCAGTGCAAACCAATGGAAAGCTTCGAAATAACGGCCTGTCTCTCAGCTAGGCTCTGATTGGCCGCTTGTGTGCGTGATCACAGCGTGATCAGGCGGAAGTGGCTGGCGGAAACGGCCGAACCGTACTTCGACTGGCGGAAGTGGTAGGCGGAAACGGCCGAACCGTACTTCGGCTGTTTCCGGCCTGAACGTCGGCCGCCGAAGCAAACATCGGTTCTTTCCGAAGTGTGCTTACAGCGCGCGAAAGTTCGCGCTATCTCGATCGAGACAATTCCACGGAAGATGCAGAAATGGACGGAAAAAGCAAGCCCAGAAAAGAAATTAAGTCGTGTCAACAGCCTCTGGAGGTTGTGATACAACAGCGATCGCGTTCTTATCTACAGACACGGCACTGAACGAAGCTGTTATCACGGCGGAAGTTGCCGTGATTACGCGATTCTTACAGAAAACGGGAATGTTTTGCTACAGGTGATGCTTTTCACCTAATTATTCTGATATTTTGAATTAAGATAATAAGTTGAAAGTTTGCTACAATGATAACAAATAAACGACACATTCAATGAGTTATGTTATTAAATTGTATCTGTTATGGTTCAGTTGTAGTTAACGTTTAATCTTTCTCAAACTTTAAAGTCAATTTTCTCATAATGTGGTTTTTATTTCTACGGTAGTGATTTTCTCCCCAAAAATAAAGTCACTTAGGATTGAGATAGCTTTCTGAAATTGTGTGTGTATATGTATGAATAAATACTGCATTCAATAAGACCAATCAGAAAGGTGTAGCTGAATTTGCTTAATTTTTGTAAAAATTTAATTATGTTATGCCCGGAGCACATATTTTGGTTACTTTTTCTAAATTCCACTAAAATTAGTTAGAAGTGTTAGTAATCCACTTATTATATCTTATTGAATAATATAGACCTTCTTCTTTGTTTAAAATCATTGTTGATCATAAAAAGGTTATTAATTAAAATTTCACGGAGGGGAGAAAATTGGTATGTTTATTTTTCAGTTATTTTGCTATAACACATGAACAACTAAGTCTTCAGCAATAAAATTTTGTTTAAATATACCTTCCAGTGTGTTTGTATTCTGTATAAAATTTCATTAGTAAAGCTTTCATATTTGCTGAGTTATGATTTATTTTCTATTAATCCGTTTTTGTACGCCATGTCCCCCCTTAAATATACCTTCCAGTGTGTTTGTATTCTGTATAAAATTTCATTAGTATAGCTTTCATATTTGCTGAGTTATGATTTATTTTCTATTAATCCGTTTTTGTACGCCATGTCCCCCCTTAATGTATTGCAAGCCAGTTGTCTGACCTTACCCCACCTGCTGCTGCAGACGGCCATCCTCTTGCTGCGCATCGACGACATCGTGTCGGGTTCCAAGCGCCAGATGGGAGAAGCTCCTGCCCCACCCCAGGCCCAGGCCTCTGAAGGCCCCGAACCTTGAGCCGCGGAAGTGCTCTTCTCTGTCTGGCTGCACTGCCCGCTCCTCCTCCTCCTCTCAGTGGCTGGAGTGTTTGCATCTCCTCACTGCAGCCTTACTGTTTGTAGATGTTGCTTATTTTGGGATTTTGCGACTTGCCAGGAAGTACAACTCTATTCTCAAGTCCCCTCTTTGTGCATTGCATGAGCTGACACACCTAGAGGGTGGGCCTAACTCATAATTTCCCTTTGTTGGAAAGTTGTGTTGCAATTTGTTAATTGCAACAGACAAGTTACTGGATGAGGTTTAGTAATCAGTAATGGGATTGTCCCATCCTGCATTTCAGTGCAGACAGCACTGCTGTCTCCCTTCTACTTAGTGGCACAAGCATTTATGTCGCGATCACCACGGAAGCCCTGCCCCAAGCTTCCTTCATCCCCATTGGTCAGGTGGCCTCATGCATGAATGGTGGGAAGGGAGCAGAACTTGCCAGACAGGGCTGTTGTGGTGGGTGCAAAGATCAAAGTGGGATGGGCTCATTCAGAGGGTGGGAAAGGAGGACTGGATGATAGCGTGCTGACTTGTCTGTCACACTGTTTTGGTTGGTTTCCTTTCAGCATATTTTGCCAGAAGTTCGTATATTTTATTTGGCTCTTTTGTGTGATGTACCGTTAACATTGGGTACGAATGTTACTGGAAGACATTCATTTGCATACCATAATTTAAAATATCTGTGAATAAATACCATTTTTTACAACAGTATGCTTGTTTGAGTTGACAGTTTTGGAGGTCCTTCTGAAGATGGTAGACAAACCTGCATTGTAACTAATGTAAGACATGGCAAACTGGGGTTTTTGTATTAGATACCGTTTGCTACTGCAGTTTTGTATTGTATACTGTGCGTAGCTGCAGCTTGAATGAAATTGAAAAAGGATGAGCTAGTCGGGGCCCATTCTAGTCCAAAATATTCATAAGGTCAGCACTCTGGGATAGCACTCTACTCCCTGACATGTAGTTCTAAGACTTTTTGTGATGAAATGGAAACAAGTTGTGACATCTGAATGATTTCTGTAAAAAGTGGAAAAAATTATCCAGAACAAACTATTTTTGGTGCAATGCTAATGCGAAGGGTCAATTCCGGCGCAGTTTGCAATGAATGCATAATAGTCACTACTGACTAGTTCACAGAATGAGCAAGGCCCACGTTTACTAGCATTTACACATTTACTCTTGATACACACTCTGAGGGATGTACTCCATCTACAGACAGCTATATTCCATCAGAGATGGCTGGCACTTCACAGCTGGAAGCTTATCACAGTCCAGTTATTTTTCCAGGAAAGACCTCAGTATGTCTGCCACTGTCTTCTGGTTGGCCCGTCTGTCCAAGTCTTTCTGGATCTGTCCCATCAGCGTGTTGAAGGATCTGCCCTTGCCCCTCCTGTACTTGGCCACCTGAAGCAAGGAACATGCACTGGTCACAATATAAACACAACAGTGAAGTGTGGAAATGATGCACAGTAGAATACCACCAAAAGTAGTTCTACCTCCAGTTCTAAGGAGGCTGCATTTCAAGGGAGATGAATGGATGGATGGAGTTATAAGACCTATTGGCTGTATGGCCATGAGCACAAAAATTATTTAAACTTATCAAATCACGATGTCCCTAATTATTCACCTCTTACAAATTGCATAGGGAGACATGGTGGGGTCTATTTTGACCCCCGACCCACATTTCAAGGGGACACTTTCACCATAAAGTTGGTTAACAAGACTAGACAGTCCCTGTGCTTTTGGTTTTGACTTGCCAAGTTCAGAAACCCAGTACAGACTAAGGATAGTCTGACAGGACTTAGATTCCAAAGCTATACAGGGTGCAGACGATATATGAGGACAGTTTTCAAAACACATTTTTGGCAGGTGTAAGATTGTGTGATTGATGGGGTGAAAGTTTGTGTAAAATACACTACCTATACTGTGCTTTTGGAGGAATGTTCACAATGATCAGTGCATTTGCAATTATAGAGGAGCAGAAAAGAGCAGCCATAGTGGTCAGACTTCATGCGGGACAGACCCCTAGAGCGATTGCCGAGTTCAACAAATTGCCTAGGAACCAGTGTTATCGCATCAAAAGCGAATTAGATATGATGATAGCTGCTGGTGAAGACCCTGAAGGCATTTCTGTCGACAGAAAGCCCCACAAGAGGAGAAGTGATGCCATCAGGACCACAGAATTTGTCAAACAGCTGCAAAGCATGATGGATGAAGGTCCTGGCAGATCACTTGTCTCTGGCTCGGGAATTGAATGTGGATGAGAAAACCATTCGCAACTGTGTCTATGACGACATCGGACACGAGTCCTATGCCCTCAAAACGGCTCAGTTCATGAAAGGCCGCCATGTTGAGGAGAGCGGACAAGGCATGAAAGATTATCAGATGAGAAAATGTTCCTGCATCATCAAATAATGAATACTGAATATTCATTCTCCCTTGCACATTTGAAGTGACTTACAGGAGAAGATGTGACTCTGCTAGCTAATTTTGACACTTGAGTACATGTGAGCAGTCCTCCCTAAATGGGTCACTTGAATACTATTGGTGATTATAACTAGATTTTAAGATGCTGTAAAATGCACTTGATGCCCTTCAAAATGAGAAAATTATTGTGATCTGTGCTGTAATAGCTGAGTTATGACTTTATGTGTGTACCCAAAAAGATCATTTCAAGAAAACAGTTGTCCAAGTTTGTAATCAGAGCCAATTCTTATACAGTATGCAGCCCTCAAAGGCCTGTGAAAATGAGCTATGGTTTAGATGAGAGCCTGCAAGGGTGTAACCATACCAAATACTTCACCGATCTCGTCACAATTACAACAGAAGCACTGTGATGATGAAGTTGGGTGTTATGCAATCAGATGAAATTTTTTCCACACTGAAATTGTGCTTATCTAAATATGTTGAAAAAAATCCCTTAGCAGTAGATTTGAAATCTGAAACAGTAAGAGCAGTTCAGCTTTCTGAATCGAGATAAATCTCAACGTCACTGGAGTGACCCCCATGGATGACTTTTTAGCTGTACCTCTATTTGAACAGAGTATCCAAGCAACTCCGTTTGGGAGGATCGGTCACAAACAATGTATGCAGGAGATGAGCTGGAGGCATCCGTCATACTGTCACACTGTCATGCCGTAACACTCACTGCCTTGGGGTTGTCCTCCATGGCCTTCTGGCAGGCCGCCACCAGTGTATCCTGGTCTGTGATCTGGGTCCAGTCGTTGTCCTCCACCACGGCTCTAGGGCTGGCCTCGGGGTGCTCCAGGAGATGCTGCATCACCTGCAGTGGCAGTGCTCACTATAGCGAAAGAGGCTTGGCTGTAGGAGGGGCTCGATAGAACCAGCGGCAAAAATACAAGGACTCAATGTTCTCCTCCTCTGCCATCAAGTTCTATACATACACTTGGATCCAGCATCGACACCTTTGCCTTGTAGTCATGTTGTAGACATGCATACTTTTGGCCATTGTTCAAAGCTGCACATGATATCACTGTCTATAGTGCACAATACAGCATCAAGGATGAATGTTTCATGAATGGAGAAGAAAGGAGCTCTGCTCACTGGTCCTTCAATGCTCTTGTGAGTTGAGGGTCAAGATGAGATGCAAGTTAAGTGGACATTTAAAGCTGTTAATGAGGGCTGTGTGACAAGACAGATATCCGTTCTGACTACCCCTCTGTGCAACATGCTGATCACGGCCACATCTCCAACATCAAGACTGACTTACTCTGTGTGCTGAAGCCAAGGTGACAAACTCGCTGCCCACCAGGTCTATCAACTCTGCCATGGCCCGACTTGGAATGGCGCTGCAAGGTTCAGTAAACACTGGGTGTACACAAGTCTTCACACTCCCATGCCACAGTTCCAGCCCTCGCCTTGGATGATGCTGAGAAGTTCTGGCTTGCAATGAATGTTTTTACAAGGCAACGCACACGGCCTGTTCCTCTATTGAATGCATGCCTTCTTTTAAAGAGAGGTTATGGTACTGCAGAATTTCTTCCAAGTGTATCTGCAAGTATGGTCACCAAAGTGTCTGCTGTTGCCTCTATCATAAATATCATCTTCACAGAGAGGGGGGGGGGGAGTATTTCATTTCATCAAATATTGGCATGCAGGCATATCAACCATAGTTGGGTTTTTTCTCTCCAAGGAAATCCATTGAACATTTAAAAAAGAAGATTAAAAGGGACAGGTGCAAAATTCTGTTCTAGTGGAAGAAAAGCCACTTTAGAGTCTAAAGCATTTGCCAGGGTTCCTGCAAATTTCCAATAAACAAATTAAAAATCTTTTCCATTATGTTTTGAAAAAATTAATGACATTTTCTCGAACATATCTGTGAAAATTTACAATTGTTTTGCACTGCTAGGGCAGACACGGACTAAAACTGGGTTCAATAACGCCGAGTCCAGTCAAGAGCATGCCATGTGACAGGAAGTAATCACTCACATGCCCAAGCATGATAGAAATAAAAATCTGCAAATGCAGAAATTTCCAAACGTGTCCATGATTTTTCAGTTTTAGAAAGAAAAAAAACTTTTCCAGGCATTGATTATATTTTGCAGAATTCTCAACTTGTTTATGTTTTTATGCTGGTGGGAACCCTGAATTGCTATTCCAGGCAGTTCTAGGAGCATTAGGAAAACTCACCTTTGTGAGAGGGAGATCTCCCGGTCGTTCAGGACGGCCAGGTACTCCTTGAGAAGGAAGTGTGCGATGTGAGTGGGACTGCTGCTGGCACTTGAGGCCACATCCCTGAAGAACTCCAGCAAGCCTTCCTTGTTCTGCAACAGACATTTCTCTGTGCACTGGCAATGTCACTGGCAATGTACTCAACACGTTTTCCTCTTTACACTGCAGAAGGTTAACTGAGTTGCCAAGGATTTGTCCATCTATGTAGAATTGACCAAAACATCCATGTACAGTGAAAATCATGGCATCTCTGTCTATCCATCCGTATCCCCCTCTCTCTCCCTCCCTCTCTCTCTCTCTCTCTCTCTCTCTCTCTCTCTCTCTCTCTCTCTCTCTCTCTCTCTCTCTCTCAGAGCAATTAATCAACTGCCACTTTTCCCTCCAAGCAAGGCCATGTACTCCATTTCCATTCCAATGCTCTTTATTTGATTAAAAACAGTCATCTTATTTTCTGTTCCAAGTGTAGAACATTTAGACTCTCTACAACAATCATGTGACTGTGCAAGATTACATGTTGACAGATGCACACACACACACACACACACACACACACACACACACACACACACACACACACTCACAGACAGACACACACACACACACACACACACACACACACACACACACACACTGTACACACACACACACACACATTCAAACACACACACACACACACACACACACACTCACACACACACACTCACACACACACACTGTACACACTCACACACACACATTCACACACACACACACATTCACACACGCACACACACACGCACACACACACACACACACACACACACACACACACACACACACACTCACTCACTCACTCACACACACACACACACACACACACACACTGTACACACACACACTGTACACACACACACTCTGTACACACACACACACACACACACACACAAGAAAACAAGTTAAACAGAAGACAAACAGGGTTTTATAGACACCATTAACTTCCATGAAAGCTGTTTATACAGACAGAACAAAGTCTCTATCTTCGTGTATAAAATCCTTCCCCCTTCCCAACATTCCCATTCCGCTTCTTGCCTCCCTGGACAGGTGTGGGCCAGCTTTCAGATTTTCCTACTCCAAACTCATTAATCTACAAGTAAATTTAGCAACCACGTCAGGCAAAGCCTACTCTGGTTTAGTATCATCACTTTTCCCCCAACTTAACTCAAACAAGTGGTGGTGTGCCTTCAAGACAGACGCAAGGGAGCAGTGCATGAGCAAGGCTCACGCAAATCAGTGAGCTAGAGTGGCAAAACAGCAATTCTATCAGCAAGAGTGATAAAACAGTAAATCAGTGAGCTAGAGTGGCAAAAAAGCAATTCTATCAGCAAGAGTGGCAAAACAGCAATTCTATCAGTAAGAGTGATAAAACAGCAAATCAGTGAGCTAGAGTGGCAAAACAGCAATTCTATCAGCAAGAGTGGTAAAACAGCTAATCAGTGAGCTAGGGTGGCAAAACATGATCTTTGCATGGACATACTAAACAACAAAATTTGGATTATGTAACATCGTGTCTCTATGTTGAGCTTGCCTGGTCTGAGGAGGGAAATGCGGGGGTGCAGCTAGGGTTGCTACAGCTAGGGTTGCTACAGCTAGGGTTGCTACAGCTAGGGTTGCTACAGCTAGGGTTGCTACAGCTAGGGTTGCTACAGCTAGGGTTGCTACAGCTAGGGTTGCTACAGCTAGGGTTGCTACAGCTAGGGTTGCTACAGCTAGGGTTGCTACAGCTAGGGTTGCTACAGCTAGGGCTGCTACAGCTAGGGTTGCTACAGCTAGACCTCTAGATGCATCACCTTCCAGTCCATTCTCAAGCCAGGGCAAAGGCACTCACCACAATGTTGATGGCTGCCAGAAGGGGAAGGCCATAGTTTTCTTGCAGCAGTTGCCGATACTGACTTGGGAGAACAGGCAGCTCATCCCTCAGTTTGTCAATGAGCACAACCTCCTCCTCTTTGACACCAGTGGGCAGACTGGCCCTTTCATACACATGGAGGGGGGGCAGGTTGGGCTCAGGCATGAATCTATAGTCTAGCTGCTTCTCCTTGTCTCGCATTGGAATTGTCTGCCTGGAACACAAAACAAGGCAAAGATGAAGGCAGTGGTTTTACGCAGCGACTTATACTCAGATCTAGACCTCAAGCTGCTTTAACATTTTCCACCAGATTATGAGCCGACATCAATTTTCTGACTGACTAAACAAAACAGTTTATCAGCCTTGGTGTGTTCTGTAAGGACATTGACTACAAAATCTCTGGAGCTGGTTAGATTAATGTGCAAGTCAAGTTTTGCTTTCCCTAGTAATTTGCCTTTAACAAAACTGCATCAGGAGGCATGGTGGGTCCATTCTTACCCCCAATCCATGGGGTATTCATTTTTCTGATTAATATGCAAGTGTAACATATAGCCATAGCAGTTTGATGCCCCCTCCATAGCTGCAACCCCTGGCTGCTGGGCTTGTGGGGCCTGCTCCAGTAGCTCTGCCAGGGGTGGATGGATGGATGGATGGATGGATGGTGTTTTACAGCCTATCAGCCTTTGTAGGCTATGCAAGGTCATAAGCACGAAAGTCACTAGATAAGTTTAGAGTAAACACAAATCAAGTGACAGTGTCCCTAGTTATTTGCCTCTTACAAATCGAGTAGAGAGATGCGGTGGGTCAATTCTTACCCTGAACCCACAGGGGGTGCAATCTTATAGGATGCATGAATGTCAGTTAGCACCACCTTCTCCACTCCCACTCCATCAAGGATTACAATGAAGTTCAAGCACCTTTATCCAAAACCTCCAAGGAGAGTATTTATTCTTTCAAAACAAAGGCATTCTGATCCTTGGGATTTAAGGGGAAACGAGTTTTAAATAGGATGACTTTTATGTGGAGAGTGAAAATGAAACAGGGAGAAAGATACAAGAGGAGGAAACATAGTAGCAGGGACACATGACCTAATTTTGAAAACAAATGCACTCTCGCTGCATAACAACAAAAGCAAATCCCATGAAGACTGAAAATGAAATGCGGAGAGATAAAATGTGAGACAGAATTCCTTTTTTCCCTCCACACAGATGCACCTACCCCGTCTCAGAATCAAAGGATCTGGTTTCCTCCACCACTTCCCCTCCCCTCTCCAGCTCTGCTATCTGTCTCTGGATCTCATAACCTGTAACGACACACCACACACCCTCTCCAGCTCTGCTATCTGTCTCTGGATCTCATAACCTGTAACGACACACCACACACCCTCTCCAGCTCTGCTATCTGTCTCTGGATCTCATAACCTGTAACGACACACCACACACCCTCTCCAGCTCTGCTATCTGTCTCTGGATCTCATAACCTGTAACGACACACCACACACCCTCTGTAGGCAAGCAACGACTGAATGAGATATCATAGACCATGTGCAATTATGCATCCTGTGAAACGACACATACAAAACTGTGTCATTGTACAATTGGTTCCCAAACAGCAAAAAGGATGTAGAAATGAAAAAAGGGGGTAAAATTCCAGAGAGAACAGACTACTTTAACTTGGTCATTATGGCAAAGGACTGGCAGCACAACACCATATGCCAACATTTCCAAAATGGATCAATTATACAAAGAACTTATATGGGAACTCACGCAGATGAAACACAAAAATATTGTCATGTTACTGCAATGTTTACACCAGTTACTCATAAATAAAATAGTGCTAAAAATGATGAAAAAATCATGCAATTTAAATTCTGACATTAATTAGAGACATAAACACATACTAAAATGCACACTCTCTTTCTCTTACTATCATGCACCCAAAGAGAAAAATATGTGAGCTCCTGTTCGCTCTATGCATAAAGAGGAGATTTACATGATGAATTTTGTTATATGTTATTATGATAAGAGTCCTTGTGCTGGGTTGAAGGCCTATTTAGTAAAACTTTTGTTTGTTCTTTTGTTCTCTCACACACACACCTTCTAGCATAGAACCCAAGTGTATGTGACACTACAGAGCACTACAGGGGGCACTAACACGGGTTTGATGAAAGGAGGGCAGTTGCCTACCAGGCAGTTAGCTTCCTAAACACAAGAACAGGTCAAGGTCAAGGTAAAGGTGCTCTTTTATATACTGCAAAATTTTCACCCACTGATGGATGCTCCAACCGCACACATTTACCCCCTGGTCATCGGGCTACTTCTTTGTATCACTCCAACACCATCTCACCTCCTTGGGGAGCACTGCTTACACCAGGAACCTTGCACGATCTTGCAAGGAATAGGCCGGTGTCAACATGTGTTAGTGTAATGGAAGGAGATGTAAAGGCAGTCACATTTTTTTACACATGTTGACATCAGCCTATATTTTGCCAACTAGATAGGATAAGCAATGCACCCCTGCTGCAAAAAACAACTATCATGACATTTGAGTCCCTCACCAGACAAAGCTACACAGCACATCTGCAAAGCAGACAGTCCACTGCACCGTCACTCACTGATTGCCTTGGCCACACTGCGAATGCTGTTCAGGTTTTTCACTTCCGCTCTCTTGCCCAACGGGTCACCAGGACGATGGACTGAGATGTTGGCATCCACTCGAAGTGAACCCTCTGGAAACACAGAGAGCAGTACTGCCAGGCTGCGGACAATGGGAAGGTAAAGCACTCTAACGCTAATCTCTTTCCCTCTTATGAGCACGTTCTCCAAACAAAAGAAGGCACATTAATTTTATTAATATACATCCAGATGATTATTTTTCAAGGTAAGTGATACAAAAGAAATTCACCAGTCTTTACAACTAATATACATGTATCTCTTAAAGCAAAAACCTATGAACTCAAAACAAAACCACTACCTCATTCACTGAACATTGACGATGCATAGTTTCATATGATACTAAGCATTTGCATAATTTTCATTGTTATAAGTGGAATATCAAATTCTAAAAACTAGACTTGATTTTATGGTGGTATTACTTTTTTAATTAATATGATTTTTCAAAATACGTCTATTTTCCTGTGATTCCAGGGATTAGACACACTAAATAATTACTGCATCTTGAATGAAAACTTGATCATCTATTTACTATGTTAACAGTTAGCAAATGTAGACGGATCCAATGATGAAGACTCAATATTAAAGGCATGTGTGGCACTGGCTTTCAAGAAAACCCACTGGCATGAAAATCATTACATTATCACAATTAAGTTTTCCTGGCCAGCAAAACTTTTGCAAGAGTCAGTTAAGATTCCTGCCTTTTAGGCAGTCAGATGAAAAAAGCAATCCAATGAGATTTATGAAAATCCAGATCTTTTTGATGCCATCAAAGACAGTTATAACTTTTACAGTCTCCTGGAAGCAGCTCAATGATGAAATTTTGTCCATTCATCCTACATCATAACAGAGCGACTCCAAAAACTAAAGGAGATCACTCAAAACATGCAAGTTTTCACTTAATAAAGTAGGAGACAATAACGATTTTTAAAACTGCTAGAAAATTAATCCATGGGTTAAAAAGCAGTGTCATGTGAATACTACAACATGAAGTTACAGAAAAATTTTCTCAGCAGCCTTTTGGCTTTCCAATGATCTTTGTTATGATTATGTCATGTACAAGACAACGTCACTAAGAGCAGTATAAGTCTACAAGTACATGGCAGTCAAGCATCCATGTGTGCCTGACCTTCCATCTTGCCGTCACAGGTGCCCAGCGTCTGCAGAATCATCTGCAGCTCTTTGACAAAGGCTGCTGCCTCCTCCCCATCACTGAGGTCCGGCTTGGTGACAATCTCCATCAGCCCCACTCCTGTACAAACAGCCAACAGTGCCATCTGATGCATAGCAGTCAGTTCCTCTTGATGTACATGAACACATGGCAACCTGGCTATCTGAAATAGTACAGAAGCTAAATGGGAGTTATTGTATGCCTGTTGTCATGGTAACATTGTCTTCTGTCCTTCTGTTTCCCTGTCTCCGTCTCCACTCCAGTAGTCCTGGCTGTGTTCCAGTGCTTGTATGACTTTTTGTCAGCATCTCCATCGGTCTGCCCGAGTCTCTATGTCTGTCTTCCGATCATCAGCTCGTCTCGTTTGTTTATCACTTCTGCAATGTATTTTCCTTACTCCACCTTTTTCTTCCCATTCATTCATTCAACCACCCACTCCCTCATCTGTATGCATGCACGCATGTGTGTCTCTCTCCTTATGCCCCCCACGCACCCACCCCAACTCCCCTCTCTTTCTCATTCTTTACACACACATACACACACACACACACACACACACATACATTCACACATACTCTGTGTACACACACACACACACACACACAAACACACACACACACACACACTCACTCACTCACTCACACTCACACATACACACACACACACTCTGTACACACACACACACACACACACACACACACACACACACACACACACACACACACACACACACACTCTGTACACACACACACACACACACACTCTGTACACACACACACACACTCTGTACACACACACTCTGTACACACTCTGTACACACACACACACTCCGTACACACACACACACACACACACTCTGTACACACACACACACACACACACACTGTGCACACACACACACACACACACACACACACACACACACACACACACACACACACACACACACACTCTGTACACACACCTGCTCTGTTGAGGTCTATGAGACTGCGGCGTTCCAGGTCATCATGGAGACTCTTGCCGCTGTCCTGTTCAAGCTGCAGCTGCACCAGATGCACGGTCTTGCTGTAGGGCATGCGGTGCACTGCAGGGTTGAACACCACAAACTCCACTTGGCCACCCACTGCTATGGGCTGTCTCTGCTGTGTGATCTGGTAGCCAGCCTGTAACCATGGCAATACAAGTAGCTAGAAACATTCCTGTAGAGTTCCCAATTTGAAAGACCATTCTATCCTCACTGTTATCATTTTCATCACCATCATCATCACCATCATCATCATCATCATCATCATCATCATCATCATCATCATCATCACCACCATCAACATCATCACCATCAACATCATCATCAATCATCATCATCAACATCATTAAAATTACTACTTATATCTGAATTTAAAGAAATTGCCCCCCCCCCCCCCCCCCCCCCCCCTCCTATAATGACACAACCCACCACCCACCCACCGCTATCCTCCAAAATGTGTAGTGGTTAAGGTAACATAGTAACAACAACAATAACAACAACAACACAAATGGGGACAGAAGACAGGCCGGACTTTGTTTTTCCCCTCTTTTGTTTAGGAGGCAGATTGAGATTGGGAACATTAGTGCATGTGTATGTGTGGGTTTTGATAAATTCATGTCAATTGTCATGTATACAGTAGTTTCACCTGAACATAAATCAAAATTTCTCTTTCATTTAAAACACTTTCTCACTAAGTAATGTTCATAGGAAAGATGGGACAAAAGGTAGGACAGCGTGCAGTTTGTTGTTCACCTCCAATTTCTTTTGTGTGTGTGTGTGTGTGTGTGTGTGTGTGTGTGTGTGTGTGTGTGTGTGTGTGTGTGTGTGTGTGTGTGTGTGTGTGTGTGTGTGTGTGTGTGTGTGTGTGTGTGTGTGTGTGTGTGTCTCCCCCCAACCATCCCCACCCTCGAATCAATGAAAAGTCTTGGGTCAACAGGTTGGGTTCCTGCAACCACAGCTTCCAAATGACTTTTGATCCCCCTTCACAACAGGTTGGGTTACTGCAACCACAGCTTCCAAATGACTTTGATCCCCCTTCACAACAGGTTGGGTTACTGCAACCACAGCTTCCAAATGACTTTGATCCCCCTTCACAACAGGTTGGGTTACTGCAACCACAGCTTCCAAATGACTTTGATCCCCCTTCACAACAGGTTGGGTTACTGCAACCACAGCTTCCAAATGACTTTGATCCCCCTTCACAACAGGTTGGGTTACTGCAACCACAGCTTCCAAATGACTTTGATCCCCCTTCACAACAGGTTGGGTTACTGCAACCACAGCTTCCAAATGACTTTGATCCCCCTTCACAACAGGTTGGGTTACTGCAACCACAGCTTCCAAATGACTTTGATCCCCCTTCACAACAGCTCCATGGCCAAGTGGTTATCAGATGGATTCTAGAGTTGCATCCTTCAGCATGGTGATTTACTCGGATTGCTTCTCTCCACCCAGGAGTAAAACGAGTACCTGTGAGGGGTGAGCTGGAAAACTGTGAAAGCTACCTACCTTTGACGTGTTTATTTGCAGCCTGGTTGCATGCTCCTCAGGGATTTGAGACGGTGTTGGAGTGATAAAAAGAGGTAGCCTGATGACCAGGGGGTAAATGTGTGCAGTTTAAGAACACTTCAATGAGTGGAAAAGTCGCAATGTGAACAAAAAAGCACCTTTACCTTCACAATATGCAGGTCAGGGCCTCCAGTCAAGGACTGCAGCCCAGTGAATGACTGAGCACCAAGCATGCACACCACCCGACAGAGCAGTCTGCCACGCTGAACAGTGAAAAGTCAATGGAAAGAGCAAGGCAGAGAAAACAAGGGCACCGAGTGACTTACAGGCAGGTCAGCATAGAAGTAGTGCTTGCGGTCAAACTTGGAGACTTTGTTGATGCAGCTGTTCAGTGCCATGGCTGTCTTGATGCCTGCCTCTACACATCCTCGATTCAAAACCTTGATAAAAAATAATAATAAAAGTGTGATTCATAACTTAGGTATCCACTATCTAAGTACATGAGCAGATCAGTGGCAATGAAGTCAAAGTGAATGGAAGCAACATAATATGGGAGCACTGAGGCTGCAAGGCATCTAGGACAGATGTCAAATAACCTAGACATTGCTTAACACATGTTCAGTCCACAACATGCCTGATATAGATCTATCATATGAATTAATCTAGGTGACAATGATACTGCCCTAATATTTAGTTTGTTTGTAAAAATAACTAAATAGTTGCAACAAATGAATTACAATTAGTGAGGACTCCATACAAAAGAAGTCAAAATAGAAAATATCACAGGTGATCACACTTAGGTAAAACAATGTGTCCTTAAATAAGACATTTTACCGAACAACATCAAAACAATTCCTACAACAAACTGAGGATCAATACAAACAAGCAAACAAAACAAAGGAAAACAAAAAAGACAGAGAAAAGGAAACATAAAATGTGACCAAAAGTTTCAAACACAACTTCTCCAGACAACCAAAGCAGAGAAAAGGTGGTCATCTGACATTCATGGCATTCCAAGACTTACAGGCAGGGTGCCAGGCAGGGCAGCATCGAAGAAGGACACCTGGGTGTTGACAGGTGCCGCAAACTTGGTGCCAGCACCGGAGAAGAGCTTGCTGTGTGTGGCAATCTGTGCATGAACCTCCAGCCCCACCACCCCCACCCACGGACGTCTACAGAGAAAAGCAGGCACACTGTGACAGTAGTGTCATGCACCAGGCCTTCCACTCTCTTCAACATCCACTTCCTGCCATCATGTTTCCACTCTCTTCAACATCCACTTCCTGCCATCATGTTTCCACTCTCTTCAACATCCACTTCCTGCCATCATGTTTCCACTCTCATCAACATCCATATCCTGCCATCATGTTTCCACTCTATAACATTCCACTTCCTGCCATCATGTTTCCACTCTCTTCAACATCCATATCCTGCCATCATGCTTCCACTCTCTTCAACATCCATATCCTGCCCTCATGTTTCCACTCTCTTCAACATTCCACTTCCTGCCATCATGTTTCCACTCTCATCAACATCCATATCCTGCCATCATGTTTCCACTCTATAACATTCCACTTCCTGCCATCATGTGCCACTCTCTTAAATATTTAACTCTTTTCAACATCCTACTCTCTTCAACATCCATTTCCTGCCATCATGTTTCCACTCTCTTCAACATCCATTTCCTGCCATCATGTTTCCACTCTATAGCATTCTATTTCCTGCCATCATGTTTCCACTCTCTTCAACCTCCATTTCCTGCCATCATGTTTCCACTCTCTTCAACATCCATATCCTGCCATCATGTTTCCACTCTATAGCATTCTATTTCCTGCCATCATGTTTCCACTCTCTTCAACATCCATTTCCTGCCATCATGTTTCCACTCTCTTCAACATCCACTTCCTGCCATCATGTTTCCACTCTCTTCAACATCCACTACCTGCCATCATGTTTCCACTTTTCAACATCCACTTCCTGCCATCATGTTTCCACTCTCATCAACATCCATATCCTGCCATCATGTTTCCACTCTCTTCAGAATCCACTTCCTGCCATCATGTTTCCACTCTCTTCAACATCCACTTCCTGCCATCATGTTTCCACTTTTCAACATCCACTTCCTGCCATCATGTTTCCACTCTCTTCAACATCCATTTCCTGCCATCATGTTTCCACTCTCTTCAACATCCACTTCCTGCCATCATGTTTCCACTCTCTTTAACATCCATTTCCTGCCATCATGTTTCCACTCTCTTCAACATCCACTTCCTGCCATCATGTTTCCACTCTCTTCAACATCCATTTCCTGCCATCATGTTTCCACTCTATAACATTTCATTTCCTGCCATCATGTTTCCACTCTACTTCCTTACCTTTGTGTTTTATAAGGCAGCATGGCATCAGTGGTAAGCAGAGGAAAATGTCAACAAAAGTTTCCATTTGATTGGTAGATGCAATGATGTTTGTGGGGTGGAAAGGGCATGAGGCAACTAATTTGTTGTTGTGTGTGGGGTGGGCTCAATTTGTCAGGGTGGTCTGACTGCACAATTGGATCTGAAGTATCTGACCCTCATTGGTTTTTAGGTTGCTTGGAGCTGCCCCTGGCTGAGCTGCTGGAGCAGGACCTGAAAGCCCAGCAGCCAGGGGTTCCAGCTGACCCTGTTTTTTTCCTGCTACTCTTTTTAAAGTGGGGAAAAAAGAAGTTCAACAACAAATTGCATGCTGTCCTAAAAGCATTTTTTAAGTAAAAGTGCGTTTTCTGAAAGAAAAAAGGTATACTGTATACATGACAGCTCTTGAAACATGCACACACACACACACACACACACACACACACACACACACACACACACACACTCACAATCTCTCTCTCTCTCTCTCTCTCTCTCTCTCTCTCTCTCTCTCTCTCTCTCTCTCTCTCTCTCTCTCACACACACACACACACACACACACACACACATACACACACACACACACACACACACACACACACACACACACACACACACATACATCACGCGCGTCAGAGGTCAACATGAAATTTTTACTCACTTGCCCTATTACGTATTAGGAAAATAGCCAGAAAAATCACTTGCTCTGCAGATCTCGTTACTTGCCCATATTCTTTGGTGTGCTGTGAACCTTTATTTGCAAAGACTAACTGACCTAAAACACTCATGAAACTATACTAGAAAAGAATCTTTCCCATAGTGACAGTATCATAGTCACAGGCAGTCTTGAACACCGCCCCGACGTAACTAAACTCTAAAGCATATTTGATATTATGATGTTAAAAACATTTAAGCTTTCTTTCTGTCTAATTTCGTCACAACGAGGGAGCAACTTACACTTGCTGGGACGGTGCGCATCTTGTGGTAGAGAATTTGCGGTACAGGCGAGCGGCGCGCTGACAGGCACTGCAAGGGCCACCCGAGGACAACACGGGCCAAACGCGAGCATGTGCGGAGGCAGCCATGTTGTAGAAGTTTTCTGTCCTTCACGGCTGGAGTGTGCAAGGGAGTTTACTCTAGCGACTTGGGCCATATGTCGTTCTCCAGCATAGAGCCACTACTAACTGCGACCAGAGATACTATAGCAAAGACCCTGTATAGGATCTTTGCTATAGTAATATATTATAGTGTCTCTGCTGCGACGGTTTAGAATCGAAATTCTGCGCTGCTTAGACAGGTGCAATCGTTTCGTATTCATGTTGATAACGCCTTCCTTTCTCCTGAGTGAAACATGTGGCTTCACGATTGCTTGGCGGAATTCATCTTTGAAATGGTAAACTTGGCGCCCCTTCCCCCCTCTCAATCTCCCCCCCCCCCCCACAACTGAATCATAAAAACAGAGTTGTAGTGTCAGAATTTTTATGGTAATACGTGTTACCGATTTTATCCACCCCATGTCAGCTGAGAAAAGTGCTTTTGCACTTGTATGAACTATTGTGTCTTTCAGTCAATGGTTGTCTGTTGATTTCCCTCTTATTACAGTGACATTTAATCTGCTGCGTGTTTACTTGGAAAAAAGGGCTAAAGCATGCTTCTTTGGCCCTAGCGCCCTAGCATGCCATGGCTGCCCATTGCATGTCATCAAGCAGCATCTTTTGTCAAAGCATTTCAACTTGACACTGGCATTCTTAGCCCACTCCCCACACCCCAATACAGGCAGCTATTGGATGCTGAACGGATTGAAAGCTACACTGGAAGTGACCGAGATGGTCAGAAATGGCAATTATACAGCATCCCCCGTTACTACAGATACATGTCTCAAAATCTTCCCTTGTGTCAAAGATAAAATTGTTTCACATCATCAACAGCAGCAAAATCTATACATCAGCTTATAGTTATGCATTCTTTACCTGTTGAAACCCAAAAGACAATGAAACTCTGGGTAAATTGTGAATAGCTTTATTTTGCTATAATATCATATACACTGGAAATCAGATGAGGAGACATGATCATGACTGGAGGCAATACACAGGTCAAGTCCAGAGACAGAAGCATGAGATGCTACAGGGCAAGCACACACATGGGCAAGCCGACAGTCGATTAAGCCTTGAACACAATCTTGAGCTTGATGGACCACACACACACACACACACACACACACACACACACAAACACACAGATTCATGCATACTTACAAAACACATTCTCTCTCTCTCTCTCTCTCTCTCTCTCTCTCTCTCTCTCTCTCTCTCTCTCTCTCTCTCCACACACACACTAACAAATGCATGTGTACGCATTCATGCATACTGGCAAAAGTTTCACACACATGCACACACACACATGCAAAGACTTTCTTTCAGATCAGGAAACTAAAAAAACACCCCAAAAATTGGTCAAGCCAAATGGGATGTGTGTTATCCTCAGCCTGTCACAAAATGAAATATGATTGACAACAACACTAAAGTGCAGGCTGCCTATGTGCCCACTATGTCCAAGCTTTTAAAAGTAAGCCTTCTCTTGGGTGAAAAAGTTTCATGAGACAAACACAGGTGTTCACTAATATCACCAAACTTTACATGACATGAAATGAAATTTAAAAAATAATTAGTACCTGCAATGATAACCTCTCACAAGCACACAGATTGGTTTACACTACTTCAAAACAACTTAGAGCCACAAAGTAATAAAATGCTTTAAAATAGTATTTGAAAGACACTGGATTTCTACTGCATGCATTGAAGCTAATTTAAAACAAAATGCTACACAATGACTTTAACCAAAACTAATGAGAGAGAGAGAGAGAGAGAGAGAGAGAGAGAGAGAGAGAGAGAGAGAGAGAGAGAGAGAGAGAGAGAGAGAGAGAGAGAGAGAGAGAGAGAGAGAATAATCTTGATTACCGTCACCGTGTGGTTTTCCCTCCTGCTCTCAATTCAGTATACCTTTGTAAGAATCAAGTGGTCTCAGAAAGAAGAATGGAGACGAAATTAGTGGTTCCATGTCAAGATAGGAACTCGAATCCCTTCTTATATTTCACCTATTGCTCTTGTGAGTGCTCCTCTTCTACAGAGTGAGGTGAAAGCCTCCCCCAGCCATGGATGTCAACATAAAAAACAGTAACTACTCTCTGGTTATAGCATAAGTTCAGTGATGTTGACTAGTGCTATGCGTGCTCTCTTGAAGTCAATACACAGATCATAATACTATACAAACTGGGCTTATCCCAATACCATCATCTGACCGTAGGATTATCATCTATCCCTACTCTGGCAACGACAACTGAATTTAAGTTCACTGAAATGAAATTAGATCTGCATTATTCACTATCAGAAACTTTTCAATTTAAGTTTCAACTCATAGTCAGCCATTTTAGTTCCTGCAAAATGAGATCATTTATTATACATTCATGTAATCTTTAATGCTCAAAAAACAAACTTTATGATAAAGGAAAACATTGGTGACTATTGTGAGTCATGAAATAGATATAGTGGATGTATGAAGGATCTGAAAGCAAACCCTAAGAAAATAAGAAGTATTATGATCGCTCAGCATACATGACGCTACCATCCCTGCAAGTTCTAGTTTTCTATCAAGTATGCACACAAGCTACAGTGGGGTTCCAAGCATGTACATGTATATACAGTGCACACTGGTAACAAGAGTCCCTGATTGATGTCCACTTGTCATCTATAGAAGTGTCTCCATTTGGCACTGGCAGACCCACTCATGCAAAGCTAGACAGCATTCCAAACAGCTACCCTAGTGCAAAACAGCCGCACTATACATAATTATGTATCTCTAAATAAGATTTGTCTCTCTATTGTCATGAGTGACAAACATTTGCATTGAAGTTGAAGAAGCTGGAATGTTGGAGTCAAGCCAGTACTGTGTACCACGCATGTTGTCTGCAGGCTTGAGACTGTCCTCCCTCCAGTATCACATCAGCAGTGCTGGCACCGCAGCCCACGCACTAAGGGACGGCAGGGATGTCCCCTCTATGACAGCACCCACAGCAGCCAGAAGATCCAAATCTCTGCTCTACTGCCACATAGCAACACACACACTCTCAGCTGGAGATGACTAGATCCACTACAAGGTGTGCATGTCATAACTGTCCCCTGCATGGTGCCTGCCTCGTGCTATAGATGGCACCACGAAAACTTTTGCATCAGAATCTACCTGTCTAATCGGTAATCCATCTGCTCATCCACAGCTAACTTAAAATGATTACAGGTGCTACTCCCTCAAATAAAGATGGTCATTCTAAAGAGGAAAACAAGCCCCTCACAACTAGACACCCAAACATATCTTGGATAATGTTTTTCCTCTTTCCTTTTTCCACCCTAGCCCATCTAGGGGGTCAAACAGCAATGTTTCCTGGTGTTCAAAAAGCCATAGATATCAAACAGGAAACTATCATCCATCAAAACAAAATGAGCCATATTCTGCTTTCTATCGATCAAGATCTCCTTGCATAACAATGTCAAGGATTACCCCTGCATGCTTGCAAATGCACCAAAACTTGCACATAGATTACTGCAAGCACATGTGCATTATTTTGCCCATGTGCAGACTTCTGCATACACACAGGGTAAGAGAAATTCAAACTGCCCATGTGACAATGCATATATATTTCATTATATAGGTCTCTGTGTGCATGCCTGCATGCACAGCTCTGAGGAATGCAAGCGAGAAAGAGCTGCCGTGAAATGCATGGACCCCAAGTGCAAAGTTGGAAAAGTCTGCAATCTGCAAAGATGCGCCTACCCAGAGGTGCACCCAGCACAACCATTATGCCCACTTACACCTCACCGACCCTTACCCCGGAGTGCAGGCAGATGCTGGGGGTCATGAATGGACCATGTCTGCTGGTCGCGTTTTGCCACCCACAGGTTTTGCTTTTTCAATATTACCCCCAAAATTAGCACAATACTTTCAAAAACTAATCACATGGATCAAGTCATTGTTCACTTGTGAGTACGTGAGGTACAGCTTTTGCTGTACATGAATTTTGCTGGATGGTTGGAAGGGTATTTGCCAAGAAAGGAATGAGTGTCTTGTCCTTGAAATTTGAGGGAGTTCTTATTGACAGGGCTGATGGTTCAAACTGTCAGAGTAAGGGTTAAACTTAGCAACCTTTGTCAAACTACCTTCCGTTGCGTAAATAATTGTTGCTTCAAATTCTGTCCTCTCCAGACATCTTTTCATGACATCATTTGTGACCTACAAACCCATCTCTACAAAGACAAAAAAGGTCATTCAAGTTGGCGAGGAGAATTAAAAACAATCAATCAGCTGCGATACAGGTCATAGACAAAGTTCTCTGAAACAGGCATGCCAGCATTAATTGCACTTGAAGAGATCAACAGAATCATCACCACACAACAGAAAGCTAATTTGACATGCGGGCATCCTAGGTGGTTCAAGCTGGGAATACATCCACATTTCAAAAGCTTTGCAAAAGGTTCAGACACTCAAATTCCACTCCCAGCCAACGTGAAGTCACAGCTTTGTTTGTTTTGCGTATCTAGGGCAACTATGAAGACATGAGAAATGAAGTGTATAGTGGCCAACTCAAGAATGTATGATTCTGACTGTTCTGGAGAAAATTATTTTCTTTTGGTCAAAACAGATCCACCAACAAAACAGAAAGACAGTACCACTAGGGCAACTGCAGTAACAATCTCCGCATCATTCAGAGCAAGACTGCTGTCCGGCAACTTCACAAAGTCAAAAATCAAAGAAAAGAATGCATCAAAACCTCTGCCCATAAATTTTCAAAGTGGATATTCAATCCTAGAACCTGATGTTCTGAAGTCATTTTCTTCATCCCTTGTTGCAGATGCATAGATCTGCATAGCACAAACAGGAACCATCACTGTGGGTGAGCACTTCTCCAGACGGACACTGCACAACGACGGATTCAGACTGAATTGAACAGCAGACCACATCTTGTCATATCCACAGGCTGGAGTGTTGGCTTCCTGGTGACAAGCCAGGGATGAAGTTTTAAGTCATACTGTTGGCCGTGTCCTTCATTTCTCATCAGACACTTCCCAGTCTCCTCACGAGAATGGATGAGCCTCTCAGTCAACTCCTGCTGTACATTAAAAAGGAGCATTCATGATTCTTTATAAAAATATTGGTTGAAGTATCTAATTTCTAAAATGGCATTTAGGATATAACAGAGAATGCTTATTTGTAAGTGAGAAAACATTTGCTCCTTATTGAGAAGGTTAAAACTCTGTAGAGTTGTTGATGTGAAATTCACATTTGTTGCATAGGCATTGTTAGCCATTCAGAAGTAACCATGTATTTGTTGTAGATAGTTTTATAGAGTAAGTGTTCCCTGCCTTATGCTAATGCATTTTTGATCGTGAATAAACCTTGTTTAGTACATATGTCCTCCATATCTGAACAGCTCACCATGACAAAATTCTGAACCTATTTCGATGTTTCTGGCAAGAGACTCAAGTGAGAATCATGGTACTAGGTGGATATGGGCTGACAGGACAAGAGATGTCATGGGAAGAGACAATTGAGCTCATCATGAAGTAATGGTTGACGACAAAATTGAAAACTGAAACTTACAAGACCATGACTTCAGGGTAAGAATATTAAAGTGACATGACTACAGAATATGATGTCATGGAAGAGTAAAATTAAATATCTACGAAAAGCATATTACTGCAAGCCATATGGACCAAACTTGATACATGTTGATGGTTTCAAAATGAGTGGATGGTCTGCAGTGCATGTACCCTTCATGCTGGCATCAAAACAAGTCCCTCAACATCAGCAATCCCAGGATGGATGTCTTGCATCTGGTAGTCATGGCATTCATAACCTGACCACATTCTTCCTTCACCTCTCACTGGCTCTATCAGGTCATATCTGAATGGAAACAAAGCAAGCAAAACATTCTCACGCCAATCTTTACACAGAAGAATTCTGGTTTCTCACTATTAAATATCACCTGCCGCTCATGGTGCTGTTGAACACAATGGAAAACTGAATATCTCTCTCTTATGCGTGGTCCTCGCCGAAACATTTGGCTTCATCAGGACTTCCCATCAAACTTTCCATCGCACTCCATGATCTCTCTGGAGCAAAACTCAGGGTCTTCCATGACCAGAGAAACAGGAGCCCCAGATTCCCGAAAGAGGATGAACCTCAACCCTTCTGAACTCCACTGTCACAAAGCACAGGAAGCAGCCACTGCTGAACAAAGAGGCAGCCTCTCTGACAGTTCCTCCAGACAGGCAGACCGATGGACAGCCTGGCACGGGCCAGCACTGGTCCATGGAGATCCCAAGGGAAAGTTTGGCAGGTCTCTGGCACAGTTTGGCAAGGGTCTAGTCTGGCCTCAAGATGGGGATTTTAGGAATGAACTCGATTTGTAAAACCTGCAACCAAAGAAAAAGAATGACCTTTCACATGTGTTTATACAGTTTTTCATATAACGAATATAAAATCCTTCTGTGGAGTGTACAGTAGTTTTCAAAACATCAGGGACATTGAGCAAAATTGCAAAATCAATATATATCTCCAGCAACTTCAGTTCAGTTCAATTCAGTCCCTTGACCGATTTGGTTGTCGGGTGGACATGAGGGATGATGAGACAGCAGTCCTTCTCCATTCGGGTCTGTTTTGGGCCGTCGTGAGCAGCTCTTCCATGGAGAGGGAGGTCCATTCCTTCACATTGTCAGTCCAGCTCTTCTTCTGGCGGCCGCGACAGCACCCACCCTTTAATGATCCCTGAAGTATGGTCTTGCACAGGGAGTCGTGTCTGGTGATGTGACCAAACCAGGCAAGCTTGCGTTGCTTCACGAATGCCAGGAGGGATTCCTGAGGGCCCATGAGTGCCGCTGTTATGTTCCGCACATACTCGTTAGTCTTGTATTCTCGTTACTCCAACAAGTATGTATATTTATTTTGCAAATGAGAAACTGAATTTTACTTGTAAAACTATTGACAAACACCAACAGTACAATCTTTGGCACTGTAAACAGGATCACATATATATATATATATAATAATCTCTGCTAAGGAAAAACAAAGACCAATGCTCTTCTGCCACACATGAACCTTATCCACGACCAGTGATCAGGGGGTAAAGTGTCAAGCAGTTTGAGGCCCAGTGATCAGGGGGTAAAGTGTCAAGCAGTTGGAGACCCAGTGATCAGGGGGTAAAGTGTCAAGCAGTTGGAGACCCAGTGATCAGAGGGTAAAGTGTCAAGCAGTTGGAGACCCAGTGATCAGGGGGTAAAGTGTCAAGCAGTTTGAGACCCAGTGATCAGGGGGTAAAGTGTCAAGCAGTTTGAGACCCAGTGATCAGGGGGTAAAGTGTCAAGCAGTTTGAGGCCCAGTGATCAGGGGGTAAAGTGTCAAGCAGTTTGAGGCCCAGTGATCAGGGGGTAAAGTGTCAAGCAGTTTGAGACCCAGTGATCAGGGGGTAAAGTGTCAAGCAGTTTGAGGCCCAGTGATCAGGGGGTAAAGTGTCAAGCAGTTTGAGGCCCAGACAAGGGTGATGAGTCACAATAAAAAAAACACACCATTACCTTTTAACCATAATTCATGTTTCGGAGTCATCGAATGATGAAATGATGCTTATCTTATGACATGGAGCCCCCTGTGGGTTGGGGGTAAGAACAGACCCACCACATCTCCCTATGAGATTGTGCCAGGCAGATATTGAGTAAAATAGAGAAGACATGCTCCTGGTCCAACCAGGTTTAGTGATTTGTGTGTGATCATTGGCTTTGCAAAGCCTAGAAAGGCCGATAGGCCGTAAAACTCCAACATCATTTTGATGGGTGTCTACCAACCAAAGAATGACCTGCCTGATCAGCACTACTCTGTCCAATATATGTGTTTTGTGTTCCCAAGGTGTTGAAAAGGCCAGTGCGATATCATAGTGGAGTTAAAACTCTAGACATACAACTCATTTGAAAGTCTTAACAGTTTTTAAACGATTCTGATGATAGTATTTTTGGTAGAGAAGACATGCATGTTCCAACACAAGCATGTTCTGTACAAAAAACTTACATATTCCATCATACTGCTGGAGTCACAACGTTGTTTGACCAGCCTCCAGTGAAGTCGAAGCTGCAAAGAGAAGCAACTGGTGAGAATTCCAATGAAATTAGAAAACCACAAACCAGTTGTTCATGACAAGTGATACATATATATATGTAACCAAGAGGAAATCGGCTTCTTCCTCACACAGAAGCCTGCCTACCTGCAACCTTGACCCCATTCCATCACACATACATAGTAACTCTTTCCAGACACACACATGGAAATCAAAACTGTTTCATTCACACACAAATTAATAGCTGAGATCCCCATGTGTTCATTGAATTTTCTAAATAATACAACTGGGGGAAAAGGGACAACAGCAACAACAACAACAACAACACACTTGAACAACCTGCATCTACCAACAAGGATTCCATGTGGCAAGTCCATCATGGCTACAGCAGTTCCAAATGTTTCAATGAGACACCAGAGCAGGCAGAACAGGCAGTATCAGGTGTTTCAATGAGACACCAAAGCAGGCAGTATCAGATGTTTCAATCAGACACCAAAGCAAGCAGTACATTCAGTATCACATGTTTCAATGAAACACCAAAGCAGGCAGTACATGCAGTATCACACTTTTCAATGAGACACCAAAGCAGGCAGTACATGCACTAACACATGTTTCAATGAAACACCAAGGCAGGCAGTACATGCACTAACACATGTTTCAATGAAACACCAAGGCAGGCAGTACATGCACTAACACATGTTTCAATGAAACACCAAGGCAGGCAGTACATGCACTAACACATGTTTCAATGAAACACCAAAGCAGGCAGTACATGCACTAACACATGTTTCAATGAAACACCAAGGCAGGCAGTACATGCACTAACACATGTTTCAATGAAACACCAAGGCAGGCAGTACATGCACTAACACATGTTTCAATGAAACACCAAGGCAGGCAGTACATGCACTAACACATGTTTCAATGAAACACCAAGGCAGGCAGTACATGCACTAACACATGTTTCAATGAAACATCAAGGCAGGCAGTACATGCACTAACACATGTTTCAATGAAACACCAAAGCAGGCAGTACATGCACTAACACATGTTTCAATGAAACACCAAGGCAGGCAGTACATGCACTAACACATGTTTCAATGAAACACCAAGGCAGGCAGTACATGCACTAACACATGTTTCAATGAAACACCAAGGCAGGCAGTACATGCACTAACACATGTTTCAATGAGACACCAAAGCAGGCAGTACATGCACTAACACATGTTTCAATGAAACATCAAGGCAGGCAGTACATGCACTAACACATGTTTTAATGAAACACCAAGGCAGGCAGTACATGCACTAACACATGTTTCAATGAAACACCAAAGCAGGCAGTACATGCACTAACACATGTTTCAATGAAACACGAAGGCAGGCAGTACATGCACTAACACATGTTTCAATGAAACACCAAAGCAGGCAGTACATGCACTAACACATGTTTCAATGAAACACCAAGGCAGGCAGTACATGCACTAACACATGTTTCAATGAAACACCAAAGCAGGCAGTACATGCACTAACACATGTTTCAATGAAACACCAAGGCAGGCAGTACATGCACTAACACATGTTTCAATGAAACACCAAGGCAGGCAGTACATGCACTAACACATGTTTCAATGAAACACCAAGGCAGGCAGTACATGCACTAACACATGTTTCAATGAAACACCAAGGCAGGCAGTACATGCACTAACACATGTTTCAATGAAACACCAAGGCAGGCAGTACATGCACTAACACATGTTTCAATGAAACACCAAGGCAGGCAGTACATGCACTAACACATGTTTCGATGAAACACCAAGGCAGGCAGTACAGATGGATGGATGGATGGATTTTTACAGCCTATCAGTCTTTGAAGGATATGTAAGGTCATTCATTCTCTGTGATAACCTATTAAAGTAAGGAGTAAGACCAGTCAAGTTACACTGTCCCTATTCATTCGCCTCTTACGAATTGCATAGGGATACACGGTGGGTCAATTCTTGTAACCCCCAACCCACAGGGGGACAGGCAGTATCATATGTTTTGATGAGACATTGAAGCAGGCAGTACATGCTGTATCAGATGTCTCAATGAAACACCAAAGCAGGCAGTACATGCAGTACCAGACATGTCAATGAAACACCAAAGCAGGCAGTACCAAACATGTCAATGAAACACCAAAGCAGGCAGTACATGCAGTACCAGACATGTCAATGAAACACCAAAGCAGGCAGTACCAGACATTTCAATGAAACACCAAAGCAGGCAGTACATGCAGTACCAGACATGTCAATGAAACACCAAAGCAGGCAGTACATGCAGTACCAGACATGTCAATGAAACACCAAAGCAGGCAGTACCAGACATTTCAATGAAACACCAAAGCAGGCAGTACCAGACATGTCAATGAAACACCAAAGCAGGCAGTACCAGACATGTCAATGAAACACCAAAGCAGGCAGTACCAGACATTTCAATGAAACACCAAAGCAGGCAGTACATGCAGTACCAAACATTTCAATGAAACACCAAAGCAGGCAGTACATGCAGTACCAGACATTTCAATGAAACACCAAAGCAGGCAGTACATGCAGTACCAAACATTTCAATGAAACACCAAAGCAGGCAGTACCAAACATTTCAATGAAACACCAAAGCAGGCAGTACCAAACATTTCGATGAAACACCAAAGCAGGCAGTACCAAACATTTCAATGAAACACCAAAGCAGGCAGTACCAAACATTTTGATGAAACACCAAAGCAGGCAGTACCAAACATTTCGATGAAACACCAAAGCAGGCAGTACCAAACATTTCGATGAAACACCAAAGCAGGCAGGACGCAGATAGGCATTGTTGTAAGACATCCTCAACTTTGTCCTTGGTCAGTTCATGAAAAATATTTTGTGGAGTCACCCAAAAAGTTGAAATACCTCAGGACTAGCCAACAGACACCATATGCTAAAGCAGGCCAACTGATCTGTAATGAGAGTAAACATCAGCATCACCTTGTGGTATAGATGGCTATTCTCCCAGTCTAACACCTTTTCAAGTGCATGTCGCGTCTGGAAAGAAGAAAATTGAAATTATAATACCATCTCATGCAAAAATATCAATACTATTCTACCACAGTGGGACATGACAAAGTTCGCACTTACTCAATACAAACATAAACAATCAGAATATGTCAACAATTTATTTCCTTGAACTCCCTAAGGTTGCATGTAAACAGTAAAAGTAGCATCTTTAATCTAAGTCGGTAATTCTTCTGAACTGGGTAAATATGATGAAGAACATCATGTCATACAACCAGAGCAGTTACAGTCTTGAAACTTTCATTGATCATCCACGGCTTGACCCCTGTCTAATGTGCAACATTATTATTTTTGCAAGATAACAACCATGTTCGCACTGAGTGTTTGGTCTAGGGTGCGGATCAGACAAGCGGATCACTATGGTCATCCCAAGCAGACCATTGTAACTTGGCTGCTCCTGTCTTTGCTCTCTCACTGTGTGCTCCATGGTCTCCCCATTTCAATCTCACTGTGTGCTCCATGGTCTCCCCATTTCAATCTCACTGTGTGCTCCATGGTCTCCCCATTTCAATCTCACTGTGTGCTCCATGGTCTCCCCATTTCAATCTCACTGTGTGCTTCATGGTCTCCCCATTTCAATCTCACTGTGTGCTCCATGGTCTCCCCATTTCAATCTCACTGTGTGCTTCATGGTCTCCCCATTTCAATCTCACTGTGTGCTCCATGGTCTCCCCATTTCAATCTCACTGTGTGCTCCATGGTCTCCCCATTTCAATCTCACTGTGTGCTTCATGGTCTCCCCATTTCAATCTCACTGTGTGCTCCATGGTCTCCCCATTTCAATCTCACTGTGTGCTTCATGGTCTCCCCATTTCAATCTCACTGTGTGCTCCATGGTCTCCCCATTTCAATCTCACTGTGTGCTCCATGGTCTCCCCATTTCAATCTCACTGTGTGCTCCATGGTCTCCCCATTTCAATCTCACTGTGTGCTCCATGGTCTCCCCATTTCAATCTCACTGTGTGCTCCATGGTCTCCCCATTTCAATCTCACTGTGTGCTCCATGGTCTCCCCATTTCAATCTCACTGTGGATGAGTAAGAATAGACCCACTGTGTCTCCCTCATTGATGTGCAAAAGATTATTAACTAGGAAAATTGAGACTTGATACTTCTTTAACCAGCTCTGGTGATTTTTGTGATCAATGGCCTTGCATAGCCTACAAAGGTTGACAAACAGTTAAACTTCATTCTTTCATTCAAGACGCTATCCCAGCACTAGTGGTCATTGTGTCATACGAAGTTTGGAACAGCAATACTTTGAGTTCCTTTCTGAGGAATCACGCACTCCTCATTCTCAGGAGACTCAGGAAACTCATCGTAGTCAACAGCTGCCATGCTGAGGAATACAGAGATGTCAACAGGAGAGGTGAGAAAAAAATCTATGAATCAGCCCAAGTGACAGAGTAAGGCGGAGTGCTCACTCTTTTGCTGAGACAGATGACAGGCCACAGGGAGCAGCCCAGGGTGCAGCAGCAGCAGACACAGCCACAGAACAGCCACTTGACATTGACAGGCAGCGCTTTCCGCAGCACGTTGTTGATTCTGCTCATGGTGGCCTTGAACTCCTCTGGCGCCACCTGCACCCCAAACACACTGTCAGACTGTCTGCACAAAGCAACAGTGGTTTCACACACTCCTCTTTCTCAAGAGACTCATTCTAGTAAAGAGTTGCTGCAGCAGCTGCTGCAAGGACCATTATTGCCACCAGTACCACCAATGCTATTGGAGAGACTACTAGTATTACAGCTATGTCTACTACTTGTATGACTAGTATCACTACAGCTACAGCTGCTGCAAGGACCATTATTGCCACCAGTACCACCAATGCTATTGGAGAGACTACTAGTTTTACAGCTATGTCTACTACTTGTATGACTAGTATCACTACAGCTACAGCTGCTGCAAGGACCATTATTGCCACCAGTACCACCAATGCTATTGGAGAGACTACTAGTATTACAGCTATGTCTACTACTTGTATGACTAGTATCACTACGGCTACAGCTGCTGCAAGGACCATTATTGCCACCAGTACCACCAATGCTATTGGAGAGACTACTAGTATTACAGCTATTTGGCTCATTCTCTGGAAAAGGGTACAAATCTGTTACATCTGTTACATGGGTGGTGAATTATTTTTCATCAAATAGTTGTATTAAAAGTACATATTCAGGTTAAAAAAAGATGTGAAACATTACTAACGTCCTGAAATTTCCATTGTAGGCGTTCTTCAGCTAACACACTGGAAAAAATGGCCGGATTTTCTAGTTTGTAACAAAGATGAAAGACGCGGATACCACAGCTTTGAATTTACTGTACTGCTTCCCGCTAACACGCAGTGTGTGAAAACCACACAGGGATCACTCAGTATGTCCTTCTCGGGAAGCAGTACAGTAAATTCAAAGCTGTGGTGTCCGCGTCTTTCATCTTTGTTACAAACTAGAAAATCCGGCCATTTTTTCCAGTGTGTTAGCTGAAGAACGCCTACAATGGAAATTTCAGGACGTTAGTAATGTTTCACATCTTTTTTTAACCTGAATATGTACTTTTAATACAACTATTTGATGAAAAATAATTCACCACCCATGTAACAGATGTAACAGATTTGTACCCTTTTCCAGAGAATGAGCCAAATAGCTGTAATACTAGTAGTCTCTCCAATAGCATTGGTGGTACTGGTGGCAATAATGGTCCTTGCAGCAGCTGTAGCCGTAGTGATACTAGTCATACAAGTAGTAGACATAGCTGTAATACTAGTAGTCTCTCCAATAGCATTGGTGGTACTGGTGGCAATAATGGTCCTTGCAGCAGCTGTAGCTGTAGTGATACTAGTCATACAAGTAGTAGACATAGCTGTAAAACTAGTAGTCTCTCCAATAGCAGTGGTGGTACTGGTGGCAATAATGGTCCTTGCAGCAGCTGTAGCCATAGTGATACTAGTCATACAAGTAGTAGACATAGCTGTAATACTAGTAGTCTCTCCAATAGCATTGGTGGTACTGGTGGCAATAATGGTCCTTGCAGCAGCTGCTGCAGCAACTCTTTACTAGAATGAGTCTCTTGAGAAAGAGGAGTGTGTGAAACCACTGTTGCTTTGTGCAGACAGTCTGACAGTGTGTTTGGGGTGCAGGTGGCGCCAGAGGAGTTCAAGGCCACCATGAGCAGAATCAACAACGTGCTGCGGAAAGCGCTGCCTGTCAATGTCAAGTGGCTGTTCTGTGGCTGTGTCTGCTGCTGCTGCACCCTGGGCTGCTCCCTGTGGCCTGTCATCTGTCTCAGCAAAAGAGTGAGCACTCCGCCTTACTCTGTCACTTGGGCTGATTCATAGATTTTTTTCTCACCTCTCCTGTTGACATCTCTGTATTCCTCAGCATGGCAGCTGTTGACTACGATGAGTTTCCTGAGTCTCCTGAGAATGAGGAGTGCGTGATTCCTCAGAAAGGAACTCAAAGTATTGCTGTTCCAAACTTCGTATGACACAAAGACCACTAGTGCTGGGATAGCGTCTTGAATGAAAGAATGAAGTTTAACTGTTTGTCAACCTTTGTAGGCTATGCAAGGCCATTGATCACAAAAATCACCAGAGCTGGTTAAAGAAGTATCAAGTCTCAATTTTCCTAGTTAATAATCTTTTGCACATCAATGAGGGAGACACAGTGGGTCTATTCTTACTCATCCACAGTGAGATTGAAATGGGGAGACCATGGAGCACACAGTGAGATTGAAATGGGGAGACCATGGAGCACACAGTGAGATTGAAATGGGGAGACCATGGAGCACACAGTGAGATTGAAATGGGGAGACCATGGAGCACACAGTGAGATTGAAATGGGGAGACCATGGAGCACACAGTGAGATTGAAATGGGGAGACCATGGAGCACACAGTGAGATTGAAATGGGGAGACCATGAAGCACACAGTGAGATTGAAATGGGGAGACCATGGAGCACACAGTGAGATTGAAATGGGGAGACCATGAAGCACACAGTGAGATTGAAATGGGGAGACCATGGAGCACACAGTGAGATTGAAATGGGGAGACCATGGAGCACACAGTGAGATTGAAATGGGGAGACCATGAAGCACACAGTGAGATTGAAATGGGGAGACCATGGAGCACACAGTGAGATTGAAATGGGGAGACCATGAAGCACACAGTGAGATTGAAATGGGGAGACCATGGAGCACACAGTGAGATTGAAATGGGGAGACCATGGAGCACACAGTGAGATTGAAATGGGGAGACCATGGAGCACACAGTGAGATTGAAATGGGGAGACCATGGAGCACACAGTGAGAGAGCAAAGACAAGAGCTGCCAAGTTACAATGGTCTGCTTGGGATGACCATAGTGATCCGCTTGTCTGATCCGCACCCTAGACCAAACACTCAGTGCGAACATGGTTGTTATCTTGCAAGAATAATAATATTGCACATTAGACAGGGGTCAAGCAGTGGATGATAAATGAAAGTTTCCAGACTGTAACTGCTCTGGTTGTATGACTTATGATGTTCTTCATCATATTTACCCAGTTCAGAAGAATTACCACTTAGATTAAAGATGCTACTTTTACTGTTTACATGCAACCTTAGGGAGTTCAAGGAAATAAATTGTTGACATATTCTGATTGTTTATGTTTGTATTGAGTAAGTGCGAACTTTGTCATGTCCCACTGTGGTAGAATAGTATTGATATTTTTGCATGAGATGGTATTATAATTTCAATTTTCTTCTTTCCAGACGCGACATGCACTTGAAAAGGTGTTAGACTGGGAGAATAGCCATCTATACCACAAGGTGATGCTGATGTTTACTCTCATTACAGATCAGTTGGCCTGCTTTAGCATATGGTGTCTGTTGGCTAGTCCTGAGGTATTTCAACTTTTTGGGTGACTCCACAAAATATTTTTCATGAACTGACCAAGGACAAAGTTGAGGATGTCTTACAACAATGCCTATCTGCGTCCTGCCTGCTTTGGTGTTTCATCGAAATGTTTGGTACTGCCTGCTTTGGTGTTTCATCGAAATGTTTGGTACTGCCTGCTTTGGTGTTTCATCAAAATGTTTGGTACTGCCTGCTTTGGTGTTTCATTGAAATGTTTGGTACTGCCTGCTTTGGTGTTTCATCGAAATGTTTGGTACTGCCTGCTTTGGTGTTTCATTGAAATGTTTGGTACTGCCTGCTTTGGTGTTTCATTGAAATGTTTGGTACTGCATGTACTGCCTGCTTTGGTGTTTCATTGAAATGTCTGGTACTGCATGTACTGCCTGCTTTGGTGTTTCATTGAAATGTTTGGTACTGCATGTACTGCCTGCTTTGGTGTTTCATTGAAATGTCTGGTACTGCCTGCTTTGGTGTTTCATTGACATGTCTGGTACTGCCTGCTTTGGTGTTTCATTGACATGTCTGGTACTGCCTGCTTTGGTGTTTCATTGAAATGTCTGGTACTGCCTGCTTTGGTGTTTCATTGACATGTCTGGTACTGCATGTACTGCCTGCTTTGGTGTTTCATTGACATGTCTGGTACTGCATGTACTGCCTGCTTTGGTGTTTCATTGAAATGTCTGGTACTGCCTGCTTTGGTGTTTCATTGACATGTCTGGTACTGCATGTACTGCCTGCTTTGGTGTTTCATTGACATGTTTGGTACTGCCTGCTTTGGTGTTTCATTGACATGTCTGGTACTGCATGTACTGCCTGCTTTGGTGTTTCATTGAGACATCTGATACAGCATGTACTGCCTGCTTCAATGTCTCATCAAAACATATGATACTGCCTGTCCCCCTGTGGGTTGGGGGTTACAAGAATTGACCCACCGTGTATCCCTATGCAATTCGTAAGAGGCGAATGAATAGGGACAGTGTAACTTGACTGGTCTTACTCCTTACTTTAATAGGTTATCACAGAGAATGAATGACCTTACATATCCTTCAAAGACTGATAGGCTGTAAAAATCCATCCATCCATCCATCTGTACTGCCTGCCTTGGTGTTTCATTGAAACATGTGTTAGTGCATGTACTGCCTGCCTTGGTGTTTCATTGAAACATGTGTTAGTGCATGTACTGCCTGCCTTGGTGTTTCATTGAAACATGTGTTAGTGCATGTACTGCCTGCCTTGGTGTTTCATTGAAACATGTGTTAGTGCATGTACTGCCTGCCTTGGTGTTTCATTGAAACATGTGTTAGTGCATGTACTGCCTGCCTTGGTGTTTCATTGAAACATGTGTTAGTGCATGTACTGCCTGCCTTGGTGTTTCATTGAAACATGTGTTAGTGCATGTACTGCCTGCTTTGGTGTTTCATTGAAACATGTGTTAGTGCATGTACTGCCTGCCTTGGTGTTTCATTGAAACATGTGTTAGTGCATGTACTGCCTGCTTTGGTGTTTCATTGAAACATGTGTTAGTGCATGTACTGCCTGCCTTCGTGTTTCATTGAAACATGTGTTAGTGCATGTACTGCCTGCTTTGGTGTTTCATTGAAACATGTGTTAGTGCATGTACTGCCTGCCTTGGTGTTTCATTAAAACATGTGTTAGTGCATGTACTGCCTGCCTTGATGTTTCATTGAAACATGTGTTAGTGCATGTACTGCCTGCTTTGGTGTCTCATTGAAACATGTGTTAGTGCATGTACTGCCTGCCTTGGTGTTTCATTGAAACATGTGTTAGTGCATGTACTGCCTGCCTTGGTGTTTCATTGAAACATGTGTTAGTGCATGTACTGCCTGCCTTGGTGTTTCATTGAAACATGTGTTAGTGCATGTACTGCCTGCTTTGGTGTTTCATTGAAACATGTGTTAGTGCATGTACTGCCTGCCTTGATGTTTCATTGAAACATGTGTTAGTGCATGTACTGCCTGCCTTGGTGTTTCATTGAAACATGTGTTAGTGCATGTACTGCCTGCCTTGGTGTTTCATTGAAACATGTGTTAGTGCATGTACTGCCTGCCTTGGTGTTTCATTGAAACATGTGTTAGTGCATGTACTGCCTGCCTTGGTGTTTCATTGAAACATGTGTTAGTGCATGTACTGCCTGCTTTGGTGTTTCATTGAAACATGTGTTAGTGCATGTACTGCCTGCCTTGATGTTTCATTGAAACATGTGTTAGTGCATGTACTGCCTGCCTTGGTGTTTCATTGAAACATGTGTTAGTGCATGTACTGCCTGCCTTGGTGTTTCATTGAAACATGTGTTAGTGCATGTACTGCCTGCCTTGGTGTTTCATTGAAACATGTGTTAGTGCATGTACTGCCTGCTTTGGTGTCTCATTGAAAAGTGTGATACTGCATGTACTGCCTGCTTTGGTGTTTCATTGAAACATGTGATACTGAATGTACTGCTTGCTTTGGTGTCTGATTGAAACATCTGATACTGCCTGCTTTGGTGTCTCATTGAAACACCTGATACTGCCTGTTCTGCCTGCTCTGGTGTCTCATTGAAACATTTGGAACTGCTGTAGCCATGATGGACTTGCCACATGGAATCCTTGTTGGTAGATGCAGGTTGTTCAAGTGTGTTGTTGTTGTTGTTGTTGCTGTTGTCCCTTTTCCCCCAGTTGTATTATTTAGAAAATTCAATGAACACATGGGGATCTCAGCTATTAATTTGTGTGTGAATGAAACAGTTTTGATTTCCATGTGTGTGTCTGGAAAGAGTTACTATGTATGTGTGATGGAATGGGGTCAAGGTTGCAGGTAGGCAGGCTTCTGTGTGAGGAAGAAGCCGATTTCCTCTTGGTTACATATATATATGTATCACTTGTCATGAACAACTGGTTTGTGGTTTTATAATTTCATTGGAATTCTCACCAGTTGCTTCTCTTTGCAGCTCCGACTTCACTGGAGGCTGGTCAAACAACGTTGTGACTCCAGCAGTATGATGGAATATGTAAGTTTTTTGTACAGAACATGCTTGTGTTGGAACATGCATGTCTTCTCTACCAAAAATACTATCATCAGAATCGTTTAAAAACTGTTAAGACTTTCAAATGAGTTGTATGTCTAGAGTTTTAACTCCACTATGATATTGCACTGACCTTTTCAACACCTTGGGAACACAAAACACATATTGGACAGAGTAGTGCTGATCAGGCAGGTCATTCTTTGGTTGGTAGACACCCATCAAAATGATGTTGGAGTTTTACGGCCTATCGGCCTTTCTAGGCTTTGCAAAGCCAATGATCACACACAAATCACTAAACCTGGTTGGACCAGGAGCATGTCTTCTCTATTTTACTCAATATCTGCCTGGCACAATCTCATAGGGAGATGTGGTGGGTCTGTTCTTACCCCCAACCCACAGGGGGCTCCATGTCATAAGATAAGCATCATTTCATCATTCGATGACTCCGAAACATGAATTATGGTTAAAAGGTATTGGTGTGTTTTTTTTATTGTGACTCATCACCCTTGTCTGGGCCTCAAACTGCTTGACACTTTACCCCCTGATCACTGGGCCTCAAACTGCTTGACACTTTACCCCCTGATCACTGGGCCTCAAACTGCTTGACACTTTACCCCCTGATCACTGGGCCTCAAACTGCTTGACACTTTACCCCCTGATCACTGGGCCTCAAACTGCTTGACACTTTACCCCCTGATCACTGGGTCTCAAACTGCTTGACACTTACCCTGACATGGTCTCAATGCTGACACTTACCCCTGATCACTGGGTCTCCAACTGCTTGACACTTTACCTCTGATCACTGGGTCTCAACTGCTGACACTTACCCCTGATCACTGGGTCTCCAACTGCTTGACACTTTACCCCCTGATCACTGGGCCTCAAACTGCTTGACACTTTACCCCCTGATCACTGGTCGTGGATAAGGTTCATGTGTGGCAGAAGAGCATTGGTCTTTGTTTTTCCTTAGCAGAGATTATTATATATATATATATATGTGATCCTGTTTACAGTGCCAAAGATTGTACTGTTGGTGTTTGTCAATAGTTTTACAAGTAAAATTCAGTTTCTCATTTGCAAAATAAATATACATACTTGTTGGAGTAACGAGAATACAAGACTAACGAGTATGTGCGGAACATAACAGCGGCACTCATGGGCCCTCAGGAATCCCTCCTGGCATTCGTGAAGCAACGCAAGCTTGCCTGGTTTGGTCACATCACCAGACACGACTCCCTGTGCAAGACCATACTTCAGGGATCATTAAAGGGTGGGTGCTGTCGCGGCCGCCAGAAGAAGAGCTGGACTGACAATGTGAAGGAATGGACCTCCCTCTCCATGGAAGAGCTGCTCACGACGGCCCAAAACAGACCCGAATGGAGAAGGACTGCTGTCTCATCATCCCTCATGTCCACCCGACAACCAAATCGGTCAAGGGACTGAATTGAACTGAACTGAAGTTGCTGGAGATATATATTGATTTTGCAATTTTGCTCAATGTCCCTGATGTTTTGAAAACTACTGTACACTCCACAGAAGGATTTTATATTCGTTATATGAAAAACTGTATAAACACATGTGAAAGGTCATTCTTTTTCTTTGGTTGCAGGTTTTACAAATCGAGTTCATTCCTAAAATCCCCATCTTGAGGCCAGACTAGACCCTTGCCAAACTGTGCCAGAGACCTGCCAAACTTTCCCTTGGGATCTCCATGGACCAGTGCTGGCTCGTGCCATGCTGTCCATCGGTCTGCCTGTCTGGAGGAACTGTCAGAGAGGCTGCCTCTTTGTTCAGCAGTGGCTGCTTCCTGTGCTTTGTGACAGTGGAGTTCAGAAGGGTTGAGGTTCATCCTCTTTCGGGAATCTGGGGCTCCTGTTTCTCTGGTCATGGAAGACCCTGAGTTTTGCTCCAGAGAGATCATGGAGTGCGATGGAAAGTTTGATGGGAAGTCCTGATGAAGCCAAATGTTTCGGCGAGGACCACGCATAAGAGAGAGATATTCAGTTTTCCATTGTGTTCAACAGCACCATGAGCGGCAGGTGATATTTAATAGTGAGAAACCAGAATTCTTCTGTGTAAAGATTGGCGTGAGAATGTTTTGCTTGCTTTGTTTCCATTCAGATATGACCTGATAGAGCCAGTGAGAGGTGAAGGAAGAATGTGGTCAGGTTATGAATGCCATGACTACCAGATGCAAGACATCCATCCTGGGATTGCTGATGTTGAGGGACTTGTTTTGATGCCAGCATGAAGGGTACATGCACTGCAGACCATCCACTCATTTTGAAACCATCAACATGTATCAAGTTTGGTCCATATGGCTTGCAGTAATATGCTTTTCGTAGATATTTAATTTTACTCTTCCATGACATCATATTCTGTAGTCATGTCACTTTAATATTCTTACCCTGAAGTCATGGTCTTGTAAGTTTCAGTTTTCAATTTTGTCGTCAACCATTACTTCATGATGAGCTCAATTGTCTCTTCCCATGACATCTCTTGTCCTGTCAGCCCATATCCACCTAGTACCATGATTCTCACTTGAGTCTCTTGCCAGAAACATCGAAATAGGTTCAGAATTTTGTCATGGTGAGCTGTTCAGATATGGAGGACATATGTACTAAACAAGGTTTATTCACGATCAAAAATGCATTAGCATAAGGCAGGGAACACTTACTCTATAAAACTATCTACAACAAATACATGGTTACTTCTGAATGGCTAACAATGCCTATGCAACAAATGTGAATTTCACATCAACAACTCTACAGAGTTTTAACCTTCTCAATAAGGAGCAAATGTTTTCTCACTTACAAATAAGCATTCTCTGTTATATCCTAAATGCCATTTTAGAAATTAGATACTTCAACCAATATTTTTATAAAGAATCATGAATGCTCCTTTTTAATGTACAGCAGGAGTTGACTGAGAGGCTCATCCATTCTCGTGAGGAGACTGGGAAGTGTCTGATGAGAAATGAAGGACACGGCCAACAGTATGACTTAAAACTTCATCCCTGGCTTGTCACCAGGAAGCCAACACTCCAGCCTGTGGATATGACAAGATGTGGTCTGCTGTTCAATTCAGTCTGAATCCGTCGTTGTGCAGTGTCCGTCTGGAGAAGTGCTCACCCACAGTGATGGTTCCTGTTTGTGCTATGCAGATCTATGCATCTGCAACAAGGGATGAAGAAAATGACTTCAGAACATCAGGTTCTAGGATTGAATATCCACTTTGAAAATTTATGGGCAGAGGTTTTGATGCATTCTTTTCTTTGATTTTTGACTTTGTGAAGTTGCCGGACAGCAGTCTTGCTCTGAATGATGCGGAGATTGTTACTGCAGTTGCCCTAGTGGTACTGTCTTTCTGTTTTGTTGGTGGATCTGTTTTGACCAAAAGAAAATAATTCTCTCCAGAACAGTCAGAATCATACATTCTTGAGTTGGTCACTATACACTTCATTTCTCATGTCTTCATAGTTGCCCTAGATACGCAAAACAAACAAAGCTGTGACTTCACGTTGGCTGGGAGTGGAATTTGAGTGTCTGAACCTTTTGCAAAGCTTTTGAAATGTGGATGTATTCCCAGCTTGAACCACCTAGGATGCCCGCATGTCAAATTAGCTTTCTGTTGTGTGGTGATGATTCTGTTGATCTCTTCAAGTGCAATTAATGCTGGCATGCCTGTTTCAGAGAACTTTGTCTATGACCTGTATCGCAGCTGATTGATTGTTTTTAATTCTCCTCGCCAACTTGAATGACCTTTTTTGTCTTTGTAGAGATGGGTTTGTAGGTCACAAATGATGTCATGAAAAGATGTCTGGAGAGGACAGAATTTGAAGCAACAATTATTTACGCAACGGAAGGTAGTTTGACAAAGGTTGCTAAGTTTAACCCTTACTCTGACAGTTTGAACCATCAGCCCTGTCAATAAGAACTCCCTCAAATTTCAAGGACAAGACACTCATTCCTTTCTTGGCAAATACCCTTCCAACCATCCAGCAAAATTCATGTACAGCAAAAGCTGTACCTCACGTACTCACAAGTGAACAATGACTTGATCCATGTGATTAGTTTTTGAAAGTATTGTGCTAATATTGGGGGTAATATTGAAAAAGCAAAACTTGTGGGTGGCAAAACGCGACCAGCAGACATGGTCCATTCATGACCCCCAGCATCTGCCTGCACTCCGGGGTAAGGGTCGGTGAGGTGTAAGTGGGCATAATGGTTGTGCTGGGTGCACCTCTGGGTAGGCGCATCTTTGCAGATTGCAGACTTTTCCAACTTTGCACTTGGGGTCCATGCATTTCACGGCAGCTCTTTCTCGCTTGCATTCCTCAGAGCTGTGCATGCAGGCATGCACACAGAGACCTATATAATGAAATATATATGCATTGTCACATGGGCAGTTTGAATTTCTCTTACCCTGTGTGTATGCAGAAGTCTGCACATGGGCAAAATAATGCACATGTGCTTGCAGTAATCTATGTGCAAGTTATGGTGCATTTGCAAGCATGCAGGGGTAATCCTTGACGTTGTTATGCAAGGAGATCTTGATCGATAGAAAGCAGAATATGGCTCATTTTGTTTTGATGGATGATAGTTTCCTGTTTGATATCTATGGCTTTTTGAACACCAGGAAACATTGCTGTTTGACCCCCTAGATGGGCTAGGGTGGAAAAAGGAAAGAGGAAAAACATTATCCAAGATATGTTTGGGTGTCTAGTTGTGAGGGGCTTGTTTTCCTCTTTAGAATGACCATCTTTATTTGAGGGAGTAGCACCTGTAATCATTTTAAGTTAGCTGTGGATGAGCAGATGGATTACCGATTAGACAGGTAGATTCTGATGCAAAAGTTTTCGTGGTGCCATCTATAGCACGAGGCAGGCACCATGCAGGGGACAGTTATGACATGCACACCTTGTAGTGGATCTAGTCATCTCCAGCTGAGAGTGTGTGTGTTGCTATGTGGCAGTAGAGCAGAGATTTGGATCTTCTGGCTGCTGTGGGTGCTGTCATAGAGGGGACATCCCTGCCGTCCCTTAGTGCGTGGGCTGCGGTGCCAGCACTGCTGATGTGATACTGGAGGGAGGACAGTCTCAAGCCTGCAGACAACATGCGTGGTACACAGTACTGGCTTGACTCCAACATTCCAGCTTCTTCAACTTCAATGCAAATGTTTGTCACTCATGACAATAGAGAGACAAATCTTATTTAGAGATACATAATTATGTATAGTGCGGCTGTTTTGCACTAGGGTAGCTGTTTGGAATGCTGTCTAGCTTTGCATGAGTGGGTCTGCCAGTGCCAAATGGAGACACTTCTATAGATGACAAGTGGACATCAATCAGGGACTCTTGTTACCAGTGTGCACTGTATATACATGTACATGCTTGGAACCCCACTGTAGCTTGTGTGCATACTTGATAGAAAACTAGAACTTGCAGGGATGGTAGCGTCATGTATGCTGAGCGATCATAATACTTCTTATTTTCTTAGGGTTTGCTTTCAGATCCTTCATACATCCACTATATCTATTTCATGACTCACAATAGTCACCAATGTTTTCCTTTATCATAAAGTTTGTTTTTTTAGCATTAAAGATTACATGAATGTATAATAAATGATCTCATTTTGCAGGAACTAAAATGGCTGACTATGAGTTGAAACTTAAATTGAAAAGTTTCTGATAGTGAATAATGCAGATCTAATTTCATTTCAGTGAACTTAAATTCAGTTGTCGTTGCCAGAGTAGGGATAGATGATAATCCTACGGTCAGATGATGGTATTGGGATAAGCCCAGTTTGTATAGTATTATGATCTGTGTATTGACTTCAAGAGAGCACGCATAGCACTAGTCAACATCACTGAACTTATGCTATAACCAGAGAGTAGTTACTGTTTTTTATGTTGACATCCATGGCTGGGGGAGGCTTTCACCTCACTCTGTAGAAGAGGAGCACTCACAAGAGCAATAGGTGAAATATAAGAAGGGATTCGAGTTCCTATCTTGACATGGAACCACTAATTTCGTCTCCATTCTTCTTTCTGAGACCACTTGATTCTTACAAAGGTATACTGAATTGAGAGCAGGAGGGAAAACCACACGGTGACGGTAATCAAGATTATTCTCTCTCTCTCTCTCTCTCTCTCTCTCTCTCTCTCTCTCTCTCTCTCTCTCTCTCTCTCTCTCTCTCTCTCTCTCTCTCTCTCTCTCTCTCTCTCATTAGTTTTGGTTAAAGTCATTGTGTAGCATTTTGTTTTAAATTAGCTTCAATGCATGCAGTAGAAATCCAGTGTCTTTCAAATACTATTTTAAAGCATTTTATTACTTTGTGGCTCTAAGTTGTTTTGAAGTAGTGTAAACCAATCTGTGTGCTTGTGAGAGGTTATCATTGCAGGTACTAATTATTTTTTTAATTTCATGGCATGTCATGTAAAGTTTGGTGATATTAGTGAACACCTGTGTTTGTCTCATGAAACTTTTTCACCCAAGAGAAGGCTTACTTTTGAAAGCTTGGACATAGTGGGCACATAGGCAGCCTGCACTTTAGTGTTGCTGTCAATCATATTTCATTTTGTGACAGGCTGAGGATAACACACATCCCATTTGGCTTGACCAATTTTTGGGGTGTTTTTTTAGTTTCCTGATCTGAAAGAAAGTCTTTGCATGTGTGTGTGTGCATGTGTGTGAAACTTTTGCCAGTATGCATGAATGCGTACACATGCATTTGTTAGTGTGTGTGTGGAGAGAGAGAGAGAGAGAGAGAGAGAGAGAGAGAGAGAGAGAGAGAGAGAGAGAGAGAGAATGTGTTTTGTAAGTATGCATGAATCTGTGTGTTTGTGTGTGTGTGTGTGTGTGTGTGTGTGTGTGTGTGGTCCATCAAGCTCAAGATTGTGTTCAAGGCTTAATCGACTGTCGGCTTGCCCATGTGTGTGCTTGCCCTGTAGCATCTCATGCTTCTGTCTCTGGACTTGACCTGTGTATTGCCTCCAGTCATGATCATGTCTCCTCATCTGATTTCCAGTGTATATGATATTATAGCAAAATAAAGCTATTCACAATTTACCCAGAGTTTCATTGTCTTTTGGGTTTCAACAGGTAAAGAATGCATAACTATAAGCTGATGTATAGATTTTGCTGCTGTTGATGATGTGAAACAATTTTATCTTTGACACAAGGGAAGATTTTGAGACATGTATCTGTAGTAACGGGGGATGCTGTATAATTGCCATTTCTGACCATCTCGGTCACTTCCAGTGTAGCTTTCAATCCGTTCAGCATCCAATAGCTGCCTGTATTGGGGTGTGGGGAGTGGGCTAAGAATGCCAGTGTCAAGTTGAAATGCTTTGACAAAAGATGCTGCTTGATGACATGCAATGGGCAGCCATGGCATGCTAGGGCGCTAGGGCCAAAGAAGCATGCTTTAGCCCTTTTTTTCCAAGTAAACACGCAGCAGATTAAATGTCACTGTAATAAGAGGGAAATCAACAGACAACCATTGACTGAAAGACACAATAGTTCATACAAGTGCAAAAGCACTTTTCTCAGCTGACATGGGGTGGATAAAATCGGTAACACGTATTACCATAAAAATTCTGACACTACAACTCTGTTTTTATGATTCAGTTGTGGGGGGGGGGGGGAGATTGAGAGGGGGGAAGGGGCGCCAAGTTTACCATTTCAAAGATGAATTCCGCCAAGCAATCGTGAAGCCACATGTTTCACTCAGGAGAAAGGAAGGCGTTATCAACATGAATACGAAACGATTGCACCTGTCTAAGCAGCGCAGAATTTCGATTCTAAACCGTCGCAGCAGAGACACTATAATATATATTACTATAGCAAAGATCCTATACAGGGTCTTTGCTATAGTATCTCTGGTCGCAGTTAGTAGTGGCTCTATGCTGGAGAACGACATATGGCCCAAGTCGCTAGAGTAAACTCCCTTGCACACTCCAGCCGTGAAGGACAGAAAACTTCTACAACATGGCTGCCTCCGCACATGCTCGCGTTTGGCCCGTGTTGTCCTCGGGTGGCCCTTGCAGTGCCTGTCAGCGCGCCGCTCGCCTGTACCGCAAATTCTCTACCACAAGATGCGCACCGTCCCAGCAAGTGTAAGTTGCTCCCTCGTTGTGACGAAATTAGACAGAAAGAAAGCTTAAATGTTTTTAACATCATAATATGCTTTAGTTTAGTTACGTCGGGGCGGTGTTCAAGACTGCCTGTGACTATGATACTGTCACTATGGGAAAGATTCTTTTCTAGTATAGTTTCATGAGTGTTTTAGGTCAGTTAGTCTTTGCAAATAAAGGTTCACAGCACACCAAAGAATATGGGCAAGTAACGAGATCTGCAGAGCAAGTGATTTTTCTGGCTATTTTCCTAATACGTAATAGGGCAAGTGAGTAAAAATTTCATGTTGACCTCTGACGCGCGTGATGTATGTGTGTGTGTGTGTGTGTGTGTGTGTGTGTGTGTGTGTGTGTGTGTGTGTGTGTGTGTGTGTGTGTGTGTGTGTGTGTGTGAGAGAGAGAGAGAGAGAGAGAGAGAGAGAGAGAGAGAGAGAGAGAGAGAGAGAGAGAGAGAGAGAGATTGTGAGTGTGTATGTGTGTGTTTGTGTGTGTGTGTGTGTGTGTGTGTGTGTGTGTGCATGTTTCAAGAGCTGTCATGTATACAGTATACCTTTTTTCTTTCAGAAAACGCACTTTTACTTAAAAAATGCTTTTAGGACAGCATGCAATTTGTTGTTGAACTTCTTTTTTCCCCACTTTAAAAAGAGTAGCAGGAAAAAAACAGGGTCAGCTGGAACCCCTGGCTGCTGGGCTTTCAGGTCCTGCTCCAGCAGCTCAGCCAGGGGCAGCTCCAAGCAACCTAAAAACCAATGAGGGTCAGATACTTCAGATCCAATTGTGCAGTCAGACCACCCTGACAAATTGAGCCCACCCCACACACAACAACAAATTAGTTGCCTCATGCCCTTTCCACCCCACAAACATCATTGCATCTACCAATCAAATGGAAACTTTTGTTGACATTTTCCTCTGCTTACCACTGATGCCATGCTGCCTTATAAAACACAAAGGTAAGGAAGTAGAGTGGAAACATGATGGCAGGAAATGAAATGTTATAGAGTGGAAACATGATGGCAGGAAATGGATGTTGAAGAGAGTGGAAACATGATGGCAGGAAGTGGATGTTGAAGAGAGTGGAAACATGATGGCAGGAAATGGATGTTAAAGAGAGTGGAAACATGATGGCAGGAAGTGGATGTTGAAGAGAGTGGAAACATGATGGCAGGAAATGGATGTTGAAGAGAGTGGAAACATGATGGCAGGAAGTGGATGTTGAAAAGTGGAAACATGATGGCAGGAAGTGGATGTTGAAGAGAGTGGAAACATGATGGCAGGAAGTGGATTCTGAAGAGAGTGGAAACATGATGGCAGGAAATGGATGTTGAAGAGAGTGGAAACATGATGGCAGGAAGTGGATGTTGAAAAGTGGAAACATGATGGCAGGTAGTGGATGTTGAAGAGAGTGGAAACATGATGGCAGGAAGTGGATGTTGATGAGAGTGGAAACATGATGGCAGGAAATGGAGGTTGAAGAGAGTGGAAACATGATGGCAGGAAATAGAATGCTATAGAGTGGAAACATGATGGCAGGATATGGATGTTGAAGAGAGTGGAAACATGATGGCAGGAAATGGAGGTTGAAGAGAGTGGAAACATGATGGCAGGAAATAGAATGCTATAGAGTGGAAACATGATGGCAGGAAATGGATGTTGAAGAGAGTGGAAACATGATGGCAGGAAATGGATGTTGAAGAGAGTAGGATGTTGAAAAGAGTTAAATATTTAAGAGAGTGGCACATGATGGCAGGAAGTGGAATGTTATAGAGTGGAAACATGATGGCAGGATATGGATGTTGATGAGAGTGGAAACATGATGGCAGGAAGTGGAATGTTGAAGAGAGTGGAAACATGAGGGCAGGATATGGATGTTGAAGAGAGTGGAAGCATGATGGCAGGATATGGATGTTGAAGAGAGTGGAAACATGATGGCAGGAAGTGGAATGTTATAGAGTGGAAACATTATGTCAGGATATGGATGTTGATGAGAGTGGAAACATGATGGCAGGTAGTGAATGTTGAAGAGAGTGGAAACATGATGGCGGGAAGTGGATGTTGAAGAGAGTGGAAACATAATGGCAGGAAGTGGATGTTGAAGAGAGTGGAAGGCCTGGTGCATGACACTACTGTCACAGTGTGCCTGCTTTTCTCTGTAGACGTCCGTGGGTGGGGGTGGTGGGGCTGGAGGTTCATGCACAGATTGCCACACACAGCAAGCT